>NW_020872660.1:99314-107311 GCF_003789085.1 Penaeus vannamei
TTTGATTTTAATTCAGTTTTATTTGCATTGTGAAATATTATCTTTGAAGGTTAGTTGACTTAAGTAGAGTGAGTGAATAGATTGAAAATAAGGCTGACAGAATCAGATTGGTTGCTTCTCTCTTCTCTCAAACAAATGCATTTACATAAGGAAATCTTCTCTCAAACAAATGGATTTACATAAAGGAAATCTTCTCTCAAACAAATGCACTTACATAAAGGAAATCTTCTCTCAAAAAATGCATTTACATTAAGGACATCAATCTTTAATTTCCTTCTCCATATTCACCTTTTCCTTCATGGTAAGATAATACAAATCCTCCAATCACAGGTTTTGGATGAAGTGACCCGGGGAGGAAGCTTGGCTGTGGTGGAGAGTGTGGATCAAACTGCCTCTCTCTACGGCCGGTCCCTCCATGGACACCACGTGTGCCTCCTAGTCAAGTACCAGGTAGGGAGATATAATAAAACGAGTTACAGGTGTGAATGAGCTAAACAAACTAGGGAATGTACTAGATAAATTTCAATTTGAAGTTAGGTAAAGCCACATTGTCACTTGAGAATGTATTTGCTGTAAGGGCAAAAAAATTATTTGCATAGTTCTGTATTTATAGGGATTACTGTGATAATGATTTTTCTTTTGTCATTACCAATAATTTCAATATTAGTTATTACTAACCACAATTTTCATATTTCCCAACTATTACAACACCTTCTAATACAATTGTTACTTCCCTCCAGGCATCGAGTCGCCTCACAGTTGACGGCAAGAGCACTGAAGGGACTCTCCTATCTAACACCCTGGATTACTTGAAAACCACACTCTCGCAGCCGCAGTAGTCTCTTCAGTTTGCGACGTTGGGCAAATTTAAATAAAAACAGGGAAAGGACCTCATGATGTTAGAAAGTGTCACTTACATATATAAACATTTTCATGTAATATACAGTTCATTATTAGGTGTTTTTCATATACCCATCATTCTACCACATGAATCCACGGAGAAGTTATAGATATATATATACAGATTAAAAAAGAAAAGATTTTTCTATTTCATTACGTATTCAATACGTATGGTGTATGTCCAGCAACGCCAAGTGAATAGGCTGTGCTGTGGAGGGATGATTTCCACTAGTAGGCAAACTGGGTGTGATATTTAACTTAGGAAATATATAATGCTTTAATTTGCAAGCATTTGGGGATCAAGTATTTTGTATTCAGAAGAAATATTTGTTATTGTACTGTAATCCTGAATCAGAGTATGAGAAACTGACAAATAATCATGTACATTTGATTTAATGATATTTTTTCCTTAACCCTCCCTTGTTCCTACCCATAAACCTGCCCTCCCCAAAATAGCTGTACGGATTTTTTTATTTTACAAGTCATGCATTGCAAAATGGAAAAAAATAATAGAAAATAATACTCTGTAGAAGTACATTCATACATATGCAATAACATGTTTTATTTTGTATTTATTTATTTATTTTATTTTTATTTTATTTTTTCATTTCATTTTGTTTTTGTTTTTATTTATATTGAATGCCTTTGTTTTATATCATAAGATGATTTTAAATGATTTTAGAAGTCTTAAATGATTTTACCATTCAACACACAAAAAGATATTTATATACCTAACATATTTTTGCCATTGTGATTTCTGTGATCTGTATCTTACTCTTTTTTTACATTTTGCTCTGATTTATTCAATCGTATATTACCTCTTATATGTTATTTGGGAGATCCAGTGATACGAAAAAGAAATTGCAAAGCTTGAATGATGGTTTAGGAAATCAGGTTATTGCATAGTTGTTCATAATTTGGTTGAAATTAATTAGTGCCTTGCATGTTTCTTTTTTATATATATTTTGGTTGATTTCCTTATGTTTATTTATTTACATGAATTTTTCTCATATTTAATTTATTTTGTGATTTTTATTTGTTCATGTTCCTGCAAAACCGGTGAGACTTGCACTGCACTTACCATATCCTTGAGAATTATTAATGAACATGACATACAAGATTATGCTATATGGTAATTCATGTTTCTGATTCTACCCGTTGCATATATATTTTCAGATGGTGATTCAGTGTATAAAGAATAAACAGGTAACATTGTTCTCACAATACCTCACCTTAATAATGCTTCTTTTTAGAGATGTTTGTTAAAAGCCAAAAAAATTCAATCTTCCTTGGTTCGTAAAGTAAGGCAGGTATGACACTAATGCATGCACACAAGCACATGCCTACACATACACTCAATAGAGTCTGTCTCATACTCCTATCTTTTGTAAGTTATTCTTTTATTTTGTTTTTATTTCTTTGCTTTTCCTTTACTTACTTTCTACATCCTCTCTTCATATATTAGCCTTCCCCTTCTAGTTCTCACTCATCTCTCTCCCTGTTTCTTTTTTACACTTTGTTCCTTCTCCTTAAAAGTTAGCTTTTCCCCTTCTGCTTGTGGTGGCGGTGCTTCAAGTATTTTGTAGGTATAGGAAACCACTCCATTATGGATGTTGGATTTTGGGGTCATCTGATTTCAAGTTTAATGAGAAAGCAATGTTGACTTTAGTAAGATAACTATGCCAAGATGTGGCTTTAGGCTCCTAGGAAAAAAAAAATCTTCATCATATTGTTAACAGTTTTGCCTTATGATTTGAGGTTGAATGTAGAGGGAAGAGAAACTCTTCATGGTTTTATAAGATCCTCCTTGTCAGTAATTATTGTCCAGTCTTACAGAGGACAGTAGAAGATTATAGGAACAGTTATTTGGTATAGATATGTGTATTTTCAATTCCTGTACGGAAAGAAAAGATACATTCTTTACATTATTCTAAAGAAAATAGGAAAGTATGTTTTAATGGAGTTAATATCTCTCAAGATTGCAAATTATAGATACCTGTGATACATTTCACCTTTTGATTTGATTTATTGCATCAGAAGGGAGAGAAAAAAAAGTATTTTCAGACAGAATAAAAGCCTAAGATTCAACATTATGGCATTTATGAGAATGAAAATTTTGCAGAAAAGAAAACACTTTTTATAACCAGAAGATTTGTGAAAGTTGTCATTTAGCACAGATACTTAAGACAGATTTGAGTCAAACTTGTTTATCATTTTAGTTACCAATATTTATTTAATTATTAATCCTTTTAAATTTTGCTTATACTTTCTACTGCAACATTCCTTTTGACATACCTATATAGAGTATATGTTGATAGCTGGTTGCATACATTTTGAAAATGAAATAACTTGAAAGGGCTTTGTGTGTTTGTAGGTGCTTGTATGCATGTACATGTATATACTAGATATTTGTTATGGGTTATCAAAAAAAAATATATTATTAAACCTGTGTGGCATTAAGCAGCTCCATATCAGCCAATAGAAAGGCCTGAATTTGTTGTTACAGCAGTGAATACCGATATAAATTAAAATTTCCTAAACTATCTGGAAGAAAATTAGAGAAATAACAATTTGAATTTATAGTTTCATATCATCAACAAGATAAATTATGTTTGATTGCGTCAGAGTTAAGTTAATTTTATTTAGGGTGTATAATGCAAATGGAAAGTTAAAAAATATATATATAATTGTTTATAACGGAGGAGAATTCTACAATCGTACAGTTTAGTTTTCACTGAGCATGTCCAATCCCGTTATTTTACTTCATAATAAAAAATAGATCACGTGTAACAGGCAAAAGATGAAAAATACTTGGAATATATTTGGAATCCTACAGACTGACTGCAGACAGGAGCAGCTAATGCAGACAGCCTTTTTATAATCATCAAAATTATAGATCAGGGAATATCTCCGCAAAATGTGTGAAGCTGAGGGAAAAACATTGGCCAAAGGTGATCTTTCGAGAAGTGCAAGATACCGTCCCTTTCCTTGCTGCGCTTGGTCCAGGTCAAACATTTCTCTCGAGAGCAAACCCATTCATTTGAAGCAAACAGGTGGAAGGAAGTATCTGTTGCTAATGTCTCCTATGCATTAATGTTTATTTTTAATTACTTTTTCTGTTGATTTTGTTTCCACATATGAAAGTGTCTTATAGGGTTATTTTTATCGTGAAAGATGAATTTATTTATTTACTGTGGAGTAATTTATGTACAAGATTTAAGATCTAGTTTGAACTTTTACCAAAGCCGGTGTTCAAGATGTTTGTTAAACAATAAACAAAGCCAAGAATTATGTGAAGGTTGGAATTTATAATCATAGTTTAATCACTCATGTTAACTATTTGTGTTTTAAGAATTTTATCCTGTTAATATTCAGCAATAGAATCTGTTGTTTGTTTGTTTTTCTAATGTCCATTAAACTTTATGTTCCCCTATCCAATTTTGATCATAAGTTTTGAACTTTGATCTCTCAATGCATCATAAATATGATTCTGACAACACTAGTGATACATTTTATGAAAGAGGTTTGATTTAGATCATGATTACATATTTGTTTCAGTGTGTGTATACATACAGCATGCCATAATACGAGGAATTAAAAAAAGAGCAATGCAAGATTACATAATGGGTAATTCTTTCGTGCATGGTATACTTACACAGCTGTGGTCCAATATACCATTTTACAATTACTACCACTGAGCTTGTGCCAGAGAACTTTTGCTTATGATATTCAGGGTTTTTATGCTGAGAAAACTAGGAAATGGTCGTGTCTCATGTACAGACATGGATATTTGTTTTCAACTAGTGTAAATATATTTCGTGAAACTTGTAATTTTGTATTATTAGTGTCCTTGTTATTTGTTTAACCTGTTGTAGCTTTATGATCATGTTAAACATGGTAGAAAGTAGTGATTTGAAGGTTAGTGTTTATATACTTTTTGTTGTATTTAGTAGATTTTGTGTTTAGTATTTCTATCAACAAAATTTTGTATTAACTTGGTTGCTATATTAACCAATATTGAATGGCAATTTCGTGACTATTAACCACTAGGGTAATGCCCTTATTGCCACTAAATTAATTAATTAGGTAAACTTTGATAATACTACTGTAGAAATGACTAATTATTAGTAATTTATTTACTACAGTAAGTGATTGTATAACTTTTAATGATGTCTGTATTTCTTGTAGTTTCATCTTCTGAGTAGTTTAAATTGCTAAAAATGCAGATAGCTTAGTATTGATTTTTGAAGCTCATTGGACCAAATAAAATGGGTACACAAGAATAGGATCGAGATTACAATTTTTTTTTTATGCATGTTTTATCATTAGTTTCAATACTATATTAGGATAATGTTAAGGAATCCAGCTTTCTTGTCAAATTAATTAGTGCCTGAGAAGGTGAATAGGTTCCATTAACTTTAAGGGCAGGTAAAAAGAGTCAGAAAGGGGTCTTACTAATAACTAGCAGAATGCCATATAATACATTTTTAAAACAGATTCAAGTAATGGAATTTTCATGAGCGAATTTTAAGATCATCAGTACATCATCTTTACATTGATGCCACTTTCACCATATTTCAGGCAGGTACTTTTTAAGCAAATTGTAGCACCTTTTCCAATTTCTCATATTTTATGCAATTTTACACCAAACATTGCAATTGCATGACTCAGCCAGTGATATACCCTCCCGCAGACGAAGAATCCCAAATGCAAACGCCAAGGTCGCCGGCCAGGAAGGGAAGGGAAGTCCGTCCTCACAGCTGCAGGTCTGACGGGGAGGGAGGGAGGGGTAGGGAGGGTTTACGCGAGGGGAAAGGGAGGTGGGAAGAGGACCGGGGGTGGGTTGAGGGGAGGGTTAGGGAGGAAGGGGAAGGGTTGGGTAGAGGGAAAGGAGGGAGATGGGGTGGGTGTCGCCGGGAAGTCTATGAGCAGACGAGAATCGAATAAGCAGACAAAAGGCTTGAAAAAGCAAACTTTATGGCCAGAGCTGGAGGCACTGAATAGAACTGTAATGGGCCTAATAGACCTGCATACGGGCAGTATTTTTTGGAATTAGTAAACTGAAGTTTTTTTTTCTTTTTTTTTGGTATATGGCGATAAAGATCAAAAGATACATGGGAGATAATAGGTCAATGTTAAATAAATAACGGAGCGCAGTCACGAAGCCACAAACGTGGCCAAATTTGTCTCATATGCATAGGGGCATTTCTTCATATGCTAATACCAGCTCTTATGTAAAAGCTTAATGATATAGTCTGATCTTTAACCAAAGTCGGCGTTCATCTTGTTTTAACCAATAAACAAATCCAAGAATTATGTGAAGGCTGGATTTTTTTTACAGGGAAATGGCTTTACTTATTTCATTAATCACGCCTTCGTGAATATTCCACCAACACCACCAACCGAAAGATTGACACAGTACTTAGTCTTCGTCATTCCATTTATTCACAATCAGCCATACCCCCTCTCTACCCCTCTCCCCCATCAGCAGCCATACCCCTCCTCCAGCCATATACCCTTAGCATCGCCCCCTCCCCCCACCCCTGTTGCAGGTGTCGTCGGACCGGGAAGTGCCCGAGGGTACTAGGGTGATGAGGATGTCCAGTTCATGGCCATTCCACTTCCGGCCATTACCACGTGGGCGAGGAGGGGAGGGAGGCGGGAGGGGGTGGGAAGGAGAGGAGAGGGGGTGGGAAGGAGACTAGACGGGTGGGGTCGGGATAAGAGTAGAGGGAAGCGTATGGGACAGGGAGGAGGGGATGAGAATGTAGGGGGATGGATAGGGAAGGAAAGGGAGGGGGTGGGAAGGTTAGGGGGAGGTGGGGGAGGGGAGGGGTGCACAGGGATGCCAAGCGACCTTCCTCGTCCGGCTGCTGCCATTGCTGCTACTACCGATGGCGGGCTGTTCTTTTGTCTGCGGCAGCGAGGACCGTCCGTCCGCGAGAGATGGTTTTGGTGCATGTTTTCTTTGATGGCTGTAGATTCTTGTGAATAATTAAGAGTTTTATGTCTGATTTTATACGCACACGCAAGACATTCTTTTTAATGAGTACACGTAGCAAGTAACGATATCGGATTTCAGCCTGGAGGATAACGTTTTAGTGTAGAATATAAAAGAAAATCGTACATTTAAACAAACTTATTTTCTTATGGCTTGCATTTCCTTGAATACAACAACCCTACTATCAGCATCAAAGGAAAAGAATATCAACACCATTAAAAAAAGGTAACACGTGCCTCTGCAAGTGAATATAAAATAGGTAATATTTTTTTGTTAACTGCTTTATTTTTTCGTCACAGAATTTACATATCCGCTTCGTGAATGTGTATTTTTGATATTTTAGTGCAGGAGATAAGCCGATGAAATCTCATTTTTCTATTTGAAATAAGGAAAAGGATGGTAGGTATGTGATATTTATGATGAATGAACATTAAGAAATATTTCTGTATTTTTTATTTTATTTTATATATATATATATATATATATACTTTTTGGGGGGGGGTATGGGTGTTGACACAGAATACGGAAGTTACATTTGTATGTTTCCCTTTCATCTCTCTTCCTCGGCTATTTCCATTCTTTCTCTTTCTCTCTATTCCTTTGGCTATTCCTCTCTTTCTCTTTCTCTCTCTCTTTCTCTTTCTCTTTCTCTTTCTCTCTTCTCTTTCTCTTTCTCTCTTCTCTCTTTCTCCTCTTCTCTCTTCTCTCTTTCTCTCTTTCTCTCTTCCTTTGGTCCCCCTCTTTTCTCTCTCCTCTCTTCTCTCTCTCTCTCTCTCTCTCGTCTGCTTCTCGTCCGCTCTCTCTCCTCTCTCGCTCTCTCCTCTCTCTCTCCTCTTTCTCTCTCTCTCTCTCTCCCTCTCCCTCTCTTTCCTCTCTCCTCTCTTCTCTCTCTTCTCTCTTTTTTCTCTCTCTCGTCTCCTCCTCTCTCTCTCTCTCTTTCTCTCTTTCTTCCTTTCTCTCCTTTCTCTCTCTCTCTCTCTCTCTCTCTCTCTCTCTCTCTCTCTCTCTCTCTCTCTCTCTCTCTCTCTCTCTCTCTCTCTCTCTCTCTCTTCTCTCTTCTCTCTCTCTCTCTCTCTCTCTCTCTCTCTCCTCTCTC
>NW_020872660.1:107411-109911 GCF_003789085.1 Penaeus vannamei
TCGACGAAAGAGCCCGAGAAGGAGACACAGGAAGTCGCCCTAGAGCCCGAGAAGGAGACACAGGAAGTCGCCCAAGAGCCCGAGAAGGAGATGCAGGAAGTCGCCCAAGAGCCCGAGAAGGAGACCCAGGAAGTCATTCAAGAGCCCGAGAAGGAGACCCAGGAAGTCATCCAAGAGCCCGAGAATGAAACCCAGGAAGCAAGAGCCGAGAAGGAGACCCAGGAAGTCACCCAGGAGCTCGAGAAGGAGACCCAGGAAGTCGCCCAGGAGCTCGAGAAGGAGATCCAGGAAGTCGCCCAGGAGCTCGAGAAGGAGACCCAGGAACCAGGAGGAATTGCTGAGAAGGAGACCCGAGGAGCTCGAGAAGGTGACCCAGGTCGCCCAGGAGCTCGAGAAGGAGATCCAGGAAGTCGCCCAGGAGCTCGAGAAGGAGACCCAGGAGCTCGAGGAGATCCAGGAAGTCGCCCAGGAGCTCTAGGAGATCGTGGAATGCGCCTTCGAGCCCGGAAATTCCTTGTAGTCGCTAGGGAACACGCGGGAAATTACCGACTACATTCCAAGGACATTCCGATGGAAAGACAATAAGGGCAGATGGTGGAGGGCTAAAAGGAGGGGTAGGGCCGAAGAGAAGAAGAGGGCCGGAGAGAAGAAGATGAAGGCCGAAGAGAAGAAGATGAAGGCCGAAGAGAAGAAGAGAAGGCCGAAAGAAGAGGAGGTGAAAAAATACGTATTTTCCAGAGAATCGTGCAAATTGTCTGTGAAATTCTATCTTCATTTAATTGAATAATAACAACAAATAAAGAAATAAAGTATAAAAATAATATAAATAAATATAATAATTAAAAAATAAAGGCGTGTGAGAAAAAATTCCAATAGAAAATATATCAAAATGCGATAAATATGCGAAAGAAAAAAAAATAAAAAATAAAGAGAACTGCGCCAAAAACAACAACAAAAACAAAGCGAAGAAAATGAGAAAAAGCGAAAGTAGAAAATGCATCTTGAGTGCGACTAAAATGTGAAATAAGAAAAAATGCGAAAGAAAAATTGCAAAATTAAATTTTATGGTATGGATTTTTTTCGCGGCCATTTTGCTCTTGAACTTCCTCTCTCTTTCTTTACATATACCCACATGCACGTAAAAAAAAAAAAAAAAAAAAAAATGCACTGTAAAGTGAATGCAGGAAGATAAGCAACCAGAAAGAGAGTGTTGGTGAGCTAATTTAGACATTGAAACATTTCTACATGAAAACATCGAACCCGAGTTGCTTTTTAAAGGCAATCGTGCTAACCACGTCGTCCTCGACCTCCTGAATCGGGGAAGCGACGTCGTCCTCGACCTCCTGAATCGGGAAGCGAGGGTGGCGTCGTCCTCGACCTCCTGAATCGGGGAAGCGATCGACCTCCTGAATCGGGGAAGAGGGTGGCGTCGTCCTCGACCTCCTGAATCGGGGAAGCGAGGGCGTCGTCCTCGACCTCCTGAATCGGGGAAGCGACTCGACCTCCTGAATCCCGTCGTCCTCGACCTCCTGAATCGGGGAAGCGAGGGTGGCGTCGTCCTCGACCTCCTGAATCGGGGAAGCGAATCGACTCGACCTCCTGAATCGTCGTCCTCGACCTCCTGAATCGGGGAAGCGAGGTGGCGTCGTCCTCGACCTCCTGAATCGGGAAGCGAGGTGGCGTCGTCCTCGACCTCCTGAATCGGGGAAGCGAGGGTGGCGTCGTCCTCGACCTCCTAAATCGGGGAAGCGAGGGTGGCGTCGTCCTCGACCTCCTCGAGGGTGGCGTCGTCCTCGACCTCCTGAATCGGGGAAGCAGGACCGGCGCCAGACGCTCCCCGCCGGTGAGACCTCGCGCGCTTTCCTCGACACACCTCCTGCGGGAGGACACGGAAAGGAAGAGGAGGACGACCTTCCCTTCAAGGAAGTCGTCCGAGGGGCGGCGGGCGAAGCTCGCGCTCTGATGTTCGTCCGTTTTCTGTGAAAAAGACTTTAGAAAGAACAACAAACATACATATTACATATAAACAAGCAAATAAATAACAAATAAATAAATAAATAAATATATATATATATATATAATGTATATAAAATATATATATATATATATATATATATATATATATATATATATATATATATATATATATATATATATATATATATATACATATATATATATATATATATATATATATATATATATATATATATATATATATATATATATATATATATATATATATATATATATATATATATATATATATATATATATATATATATATATATATATATATATATATATATATATATATATATATATATATATACAAGAAAGGACTCAAAGTCGATCCTTGGTGCAAACCCACCATCACCTTGAAACCCTCAGTCATCCCTGCTGCACACCTCACTGTTGTTTTGCTTATGTCATACATGTCCTTTACCACCTTCACATACTTCACTGCCACTCCTGACCATACAATGCCACAACTCCTCTC
>NW_020872660.1:147411-154911 GCF_003789085.1 Penaeus vannamei
AAGAAGGCGAATAATTATCGAAATATACTTCGGAATATGCACAAATATACTATAATAATAACGTAAAAACAATTCGTTGAATTATGCTAGTATTATTATAGTTCCCGATGTATTCATGCAAACCGGAAGTAAATTCATCACTCTGTCATAAATAAGTTGATACCGGGATAATGATAAAAGCACAATGTCATAGGACCTGACTTGATTTCACCTGAACAACCATGAATGAGGTCATTCGCACTATAAAACGAATATAACACTTTATGCATAAAAATACTAAAGTTATTCATATAAACATACAAATGAGCAAGGCACACTGTTTTTGTATAAAATATAGATACGAAAAGAAAAAAATATAAAACGTTATCACTGCAAAAAAATAATTTAACACTAGCGGACTAGAAATATTGAAAATAGGTAGAGAGGAAGGGGGGATTAACGGGTGGGGGTTAGGAGAGGGGGAGGGGGTTTAGGGTGGTAGTGATAATAATAGCGGGAGTGTAAGGAACGGGTATAGGTGGGAAACGTCGGAAAGAGAAAAAGTTTGTGCATAATTTAACTAAATTATTTAAATATTCCAAAATATCCCACAAATGCATATCTAAACCGAGCCTAATTAAATGCACTTAGTAATATGCGAAATTAACGTCGATATAGCGTCGGTTTATACACTGGAAGATAATAAGAATAAGAAAATATACCAAATATATGGCAATACTTGTAACTCTAGCCACGTGGTTTAGTATGGTTAATTTAAAGAAAAATGCACGGCCTAGTTCACCCACATAAATGAAAGATTTAAGCATTATTAACGATTTATGCTAACTAGGCTAGCATGAGAGTTAGAAAAAAACACGCCAAAGAAAGAAAATGCACTCTCGCAAGTGATAAAAATGGGGATTGATTCCCTTAAAAAAAGCGACGATCTACCATGACGAGAAAAAAACATGGTAGATAACAGAAAGAAGAAAAGAAAATGCACTTTGCACGAACACTTTAGTAGATATTTGAAAAAAATCACTGCACTTGTATAAAAACGGCATGCACACATAGGCGAAGAAAGGGGAAAGAAAAGGAAATTACCAATGGTGTACTTACAGTTTTTCGGAGGCTTGTTGTTCGTGTCATCCGCCGCTTGCCACCAGTTGTCAGGGGTTTTGTGTTGCCCTGATTTGGTGGGTTATGGAGACACAATTCTGGTTCAGCTGTTTATTGATAGGTGGCTGGAAGGTAGCGTGGCGCGGGTTGTTGTGGGCAAGGAAGCCCAAGAGGGGCGCCGAGCGGGGCGCGCGTGGGGAGCGCCCCCAAGGAGAGGTGTGGTCAGGGCCGTGGGCCCCGGTCAAGTGTGCTGGGTCAACTGTGTGTGGCTTCGAGCGCTGGTCGCGGGTCCCTAGCAGTGGAGACGCGGGAAGGCAACCCTTGTTCCTCAGACCGTGTGTCGCTCTCGGTCTTCGGGCTCTCTCTTATCCCCTCTCGGGCGATAGTGTCCTCTTATTCGGTGGCTCCAAACATGTGTGTATGTGTCACACACACACACACACACACACACACACACACACACACACACACACACACACACACACACACACACACACACACACACACACACACACACACACACACACACACACACACACACACACACACACACACACACACACACACACACACACACACACACACACACACACACACACACACACACACACACACACATCACACACATATATATATATATATATATATATTCATATATATGTATATATGTATATGTACAAAGTCATGTATAACTTTGTTGTTTTCAGCTGAGATAAGGGTGGTGTTTTTTTCGTTGTATAATGGATGATGCTAATTATGTCAAATAAGCATGATGAAAATATATATGAATGAAGGAGTCTTAATGTAAAAAAAAGGAATAAGGATCTTATGAACTCTTATTTTGGCAGTTTGAGTAATTCCTTACTTTAAATGGGAAGTTTAATACTTTGAATTTGGCGGCGAAATCATGTAAGTACATGAAACCACCTCGTTATAAAATCAGAGCTCCTTAAATATTTGATAATAGTCTAATTGACTCCTTTTTGATATATGATTTCATCAGTTGCCATTTATTAAACAAATTATAATAATGTAAATTACTTTTGTGTTAAATGAGACAGGAGAGAGAGCAATGGCGCTAATTGGGAGCGTAGATTTTAGGTTGAACTGATCAAGGGGAGGAGCGTTGCGAGACAAAGCGTACCAGAGCTTCGCTTGTCATCTGGGTATTCAGGTAATGTTGTTTGGCTTATAAATTATTGCTAGTTTTGGGAATAAATACTATGAATTATAACCTTAAGTAATTAAAATTTTGTCATATGAAGGTGGGAAGAGTAGAAGTTGTGTTTAAAGATTATCTAATGATAGCTTCGCTTGTCATCTGGGGTTCATGTTCCCTTGCAACTGGATAGGATTTTAGTTAGGGAATGATTGTTTTATTCTGTGTGAATTACGGAAATGTTTCATAGGTATGAAGCGTGGCTATGGTAAGACCTGTGTAGGCAAGAGTGGGGAAGCGCATCCCAAAGTATCAGTGAGCAAATAGAGTTTATGTGTACAAGCCGGAGAGAAAACCGGTCGGAGGGGAGACTGAAAAATTGGAAAGTATTGTTAAAGTATTATACAGGAATTCTTACTGTTATTGGAACGTTTTTCGGGCGGAAATGACTATGCTGCAATTGTTTATCACTTTTGTTCAAGATTTATTATTTAGAAATGTGTATAAAGAGATTAAAGGGAAGCAGTGAAATTTCAACTATTGGTTGTGAGAAAAGTTTGACAAATAATTAGGACATAACATTTTGGTAAAGCAAGTCAATAGCATTATTCAAGGAAGGAATACTGTGCCTTAATGAACCATGCTCATTCTTAATAAATCTTGTTGTTTATTATAAGGGTTTCTGTAGCCTTATCTTTAATGCCGTGGATATTGTTCCGGCACCGGATTTTATAACATTTTGGCTATTCGTCCGGCATATACTCGCGTTTGCGCACTGTCAATAATTCTAAGTTTGCTACAGTTTGACATTTCTGTAATAGCGTGATGCACAGTACACCCGCGAATCAAGGATATCATGGAACTGTCCCATTTTCAAGCTATTAAAGTTTGTAACAAAGATGCCGCGGCATTGTAAAGCAATTCATTGTTCCCATTCATGTCACCAGCTATTTGAATGGCCAAAAGACGCGACAGAGCCAGGAAGTGGACACGTTTTGTGCATGCCAAGCAGAGCAACTTTCAGCCTGTGCCAACCAGGTACTTTGCCGGAAACACTTCGAGCCCGATTGCTTTGCGAACAGAATGGCTTACAACATGGGATTTGCAAAACGGTAGGCCATTTCCAATTTATATTTGTCATGTATTACTACACAGAGGTAGAGTAGGTACACCCCAAAAAGCACAACACAAATAAATACTGATACCCTTCCACTCGCGAATGGATGTAGGCCTGCGCCACGGGGGCAGACAAGAGATTGCTCAGCCTGCAGAAATTTTCTACCATACAGAAGTGGAATCACACGCTCGACTTTAAAAAATAATTTAGAAAATTACCATTCATTCAGTCTCTTCGGGTCTCGACGCCACTCCATGTCTGGCTGGTTTGGCACAACTTCCTCGACATCCACAGCGTCGGGCTCGTGCATGTAAGGTCCAACAACCGTCAACCCTTGATATTCCTCTTCTTCTAACTCTTCGAAGACGTAGGCACCCTCTGAAGAACTTATATTGACGTCACACAGCCGGGTTCCGGATTTTCGCGGGAAAATATAACTTAAATAAATAAATAAATGAATTTTTAGGGAATTATTTTCAGATTTCCATTTTTACTCTTATTAGAGAGATTGTTTTGCGAGCTAATTATCCTTTTTTATTTTCAGTTGTTACTTCACATAAGCCCTTTAAAAGTAACTACATGATTGATGCCAGAAGGACCTGCCATTGCTTCCGAAGTAACCTTGAATCCAGTGTCTGTTGACCCAAAGCATGCCAGCTATCTAACATATAAATTAACATAATGAGTGAAAAGGTTAAGTTAGCCATTATCCCATAGTCTTAGGCTATAAAAATGGTTACTGGTGTCTGCCTACAGAAGAAGGTGAAACAAGGTAACAAATTCCTTGCTAGAATGCATAGAGAAAATCTGATGGACCTTCAGTAATGGGATTCATATTACTTGAAGTTCTATTTAAAGGGTTTATGGTAACAGACATATGGAGCGTAATTATAAGTTAAGGATTTACCTCCGATATATATATATATATATATATATATATATATATATATATATATATATATATATATATGTGTGTGTGTGTGTGTGTGTGTGTGTGTGTGTGTGTGTATGTGTGTGTGTGTGTGTGTGTGTTGTGTACGGTGTGTGTGTCTGTGATTTTTATAGCAGGTCCTGCACGTTTGAATATATTGGAAATTGTCTGCAATTATGTAAGCCTTTTGTTCTCCGGTGTTCATGAGAAAATGTTTTACGCTTTTATCGTGCCCTGATATACAGCTCCTGCGTGGATAAAAGGTCTGTACTTGCACTAAAATAGCTGTTAAAAGTCCTATAAAAGAACATCACAAAAGCCAAGTCAAACGTTACAGAATAAGGGTCGAATAAAATGTAGCTTTTATCAGAAACCTTTTAAGATATCACAGGCTCTCTTGATCAAAGGCTCAAAACACAAAGAAATACTTTCGTGCGTATAATTCCTTGTACACAAATAAATCATCGAGACACAAAGCGCGCTTTTATGGCTCATCTACAAAGGAGAAGTCTCTTGAGAGCAAACCGATACTTTTTATGAAAGATGGAGTCGAGCATCTGCGGTCCCTCCTCCTCCTCCTCCTGCACTCCACTCGCACTCCGTCTCTTCCTCCTCTTCTTCTTTCGCCTCCACCTCCTCCTGCACCCTACTCGCACTCCCCTTCCTTTTCTTCCGCGTTTGCCTCCTCTTCCTAACCTCCACTCGCACTCCGTTTCTTCCTCCGCTTCCTCTTTTGCCTCTCCCTCTTCTTCCTCCTACACTCTACTCGTACGCCTTCTCTTACCCTTCTTCGTCCTTCTCTCCTTCCTCCTTCCCCGTGTCCTCCTCTTCTTCCTCCTCTTCCTCCTCTTTTTCCTTCTCTTCTTCCTCCTCCCCTCCTCCTCTTCCTCCACTTCCTCCTCCTCTTTTTCCTTCTCTTCTTCCTCCTCCTCCCCTCCTCCTCCTCTTCCTCCACTTCCTCCTCCTTTTTTTCCACTTAGTCCTTCTCCTCGTACTCCCTCTCTCTTTTCTTTTCTTCTTCCTCCTCTTCATCCTTTCACCTGCTCATTTTTCTCCCTTCTCTTCCTCCCCCGCCCTTCCTCCCTCCTTCAGAGCCACCTTTCTCCCCTTTCTCCTACTTGTTGCCTCCTCCTTCTTATCTTCCTTCTTCTGCTGCAACCTCTTTCTTCTCTCCCCACCCCTCCCACCCCCATCTTCCCTTCTCACTTCTTTACAATATAAGTAATTTCAATTTCTGAAACAGCGAGACAGGTCTTTCGGAGACCGTCTTTGGGTTCGCATACACAACACCTATAAGTAGTTTTGCAATGCATGATTTTTTCTTATATTCAACCCTGACAGACGCTTTACATTTTCTTGTTGCAAAAAGTATGAGTGAGGACGTTATTCAACGTCTTGATGAATGACCTCTCAATGGATAGATAATGATAATCATATTGGCAATTATTGTTCAGTGTAGTAATGCGAATAATTAAGGCTATGATATTTAATTTACGTTATGTGTTAACACCTTCATCAGGCGTGAATGTAGTAGGAAATGAGCCCATATTTTGCGGGGAACAGCGAGGCTTATCTGGTAAAAGTTATATATATGTATGATTGTTTAAAGGTTTTCATATAAGATTAACAAATATTACGCTTGTTAGCCGTCTTGCCTTTGGTTGCTCCTCCGGTACTGTCTTGTGTAAGTATTAGTACTGATATAGGCATAAACCAGTATTTTAAAGCATAAGCATACAAAGTTGAAAGAAAAGTGTGACAATCATAAAGCAATCATAAATGAAAATAGCAGCAAATGAATGGAATGACAGAGCTAGTTTAACAGCGGGTGGTACATGAATACACCTAGTTTTTAATCTTCCTGGAAAAGCTGCTAAAACTGGAGCCAGAATTCACTCCCTGTTCGACATTCAACCTTATAGCTGCAATGGGTTCAAATTTGACGACTGACGAACGTTTGTAAAATGCAGGAAGTGTGATAAAAATCCATCCAGGGCCGCTGTCGTGTCCTGACGAATCTTTGATCCGCTGGGACTTTGTGGCCAGCAAATTGCGTCCACGTTGCCCTCCGACGCTGCAAAGCTTTCTTCAACATTAAAAGCTTTTTGTCGTCTCGGACTGGCTTTATGAACCAGCCACGTGGAGCGAAGCAGCTGGATTGTTCCATAACTCCCTGGACGCTGGATATATGTTGGGCATTCTTCTTCCTCCTCTTCTGCTACTGAAAACGTCTACTTCTTTTTCTTCTTATTCTCATTCTTTTTTTTTCTTTCTTTCTTTCTTCAGTTTTTTCTTTTTTTCTTCTTTTTCTTTTTCCTCCTCCTTTTTCTTTTTCTCTTCTCTTTCTTTTTTTCTTCTTGTCTTTTCAGACCTATTTTAGGATAATTCTTTCCATAACAGTATCACAGCATGTTTTATTCTCCACACAAGCATTAGTATTCAAGAACTAAAATTTCTCATTTGCTTTTGTGTTGGCAATATATATTTTCTTCGTCATACATTTTTTTCTCATATTTTTAAATTTCTCGTATGTATTTTTTTTCATTTCTTGTATACATGTTTCTATTAATAATATTAATCTTCTTTTTTATTTCTCATTTTATCAATACTTCCCTGTCTGTATAACTATTTTTAATACAGAATTGTTTTTTTTTTTTCATTTTGCTGTTTTAATACTTGATAATTTCCTCTTTCCATTTTATTTCGTTACTATCTGTCTTAAAGAACGATTTGAATTCAATAATCAAATGTTATTAAAACAAGAACGTTTTTGTTCGGTTTTTAAAATAATATTAATCAAACCATTTACAATACAAATCTCATGAAGGACAGAAGACTTTCAATTCCGTTTCCTCATTACTTCGTAAAATATATCCTCCAGCTGAAGTCTTTTTATTGATAACATGTTGCTTGCATTCACGCACACACACACACACGTATGAACATATACTTTATATACATAAAGAGCAAATTGAAGAGAGAACAAGTGAAGCAGTTAGAAAAAAAAAAAAAAAAAATACGCATTCTCCCGCCCGCTAAAAAAAAAAAAAAATGCAAGGCGAAATACTTTATGGCCCTTGGACAAATATTCTGCAGAATTGACCACCATTTATTCGAGTATTTGTTGCAATTACGTTCTTCTTTATAAGAATTATCCTGAAAGCCCAACATTTCTTTTTTTTTTTTTTTTTTTTT
>NW_020872660.1:159911-164911 GCF_003789085.1 Penaeus vannamei
GGATAGTGATCATCTTGTCGCCTCTTCGGATGACCGGGAATGGACCCTCGTACGGAGGAGAGAGAGGAGGTCTGGGATATTTTCTCACGAAGACGTGAGAGCAATCCTGGAGTCCTGGGAGCATGTATATGTCCTGTTGACGGGTGGGTCTCGTCGGTCGGCTGCGTACCCGGGTCATCCATTCGCAGAGTTGTTTGCCGAAGGTTCCTGGTTCGAAGTTGCCGGCTGTGACGATGAAATCTGCAGGGTGGGCGAGCGTTGCTCCGTAGACCATTTCCGCGGTGGTGCACTGCAGGTCCTCTTTGAAGGATGTACGGATGTTAAGGACATGGGGTAGTTGGTCGACCCACCTCCTGTTGGAGGAGGAGGATGTCAGGGCCTGCTTCATATGCTGGTGCAGTCGCTCGACCATGCCGTTGGCGCAGGGGTGGTATGCGGTCGTCCTGATTCTCTTGGAACCAAGTAGTACCATCAGTTGGCTCCAGAGTTCCGACTCGAACTGGGCGCCACGGTCGGTAGTGACGGTATCCGGCGTGCCGAAACGGGAGATCCAGGTGTTGAGGAAAGTCCTGGCGACCGTCGCTGCAGTGATGTCGCGGATAGGCGTAGCCTCGGGCCATCTGGTAAAGCGGTCGATCATCGTCAGGATGTAGCTACAGCCGTCGTCCGAGGGCAGGGGTCCCACTATATCGATGTGGATGTGTTGGAACCTTTCGTCTGGGATAGGAAATGTCTGAAAGGGAGATTTCATGTGCCTGTAGATCTTGGTCCTCTGGCATTCGATGCACGAGCGGCACCACTGTCGAACGTCTTTGTTGATGCCAGGCCAGACGACTTTGCCCCGGATGAGATGTTGGGTGGCCCGGATGCCTCGATGCTGGTGGTATGCGTCCATGAATCGCCGGCGGAGGGACGGCGGGATGTATGGTCGTGGGTAGCCGAAGGAGACATCGCAGAGGAGGTCGTCGCGGGAGTTTGGGATCTTGACTCTCTCAAGGCTAAGGGAAGTCTGGCCCTATATGAGCGGAGTCATGGACGCGTCCTGGCGTTGTTCACTGCTGACCAGGTGGTAATCCACTGCGTCGTCGGCGTGGGTCGCTGCAGCTATGGTAACCCTCGAGAGGGCATCGGCGGCCTGGTTGTCCACGCCCCGGATGTGACGGATGTCCGTTGTGAACTGTGAGATGTAGTCCAGGTGGCGCTCCTCACGAGGGGATTGGCGGCGGGTCCGCGAGAGTTGGGCGAAGGTGAGGGGTTTATAGTCCGTCAGGATGTGGAATTCCTTAGCCTCCAAGTATGCCTGGAAGTGCCTCACCACGGAGTACGCTGCCAGGAGTTCCCTTCTGAAGGCACTATATCGTGACTGACGTGGCGACAGGGTCTGCGAAAAGAAGGCAAGAGGTTGCCATTGCTTACCCTGACATTGCTGGAGGACAGCGCCGATGGCAGTGTCGGAGGTGTCGACGACTATGTTGAGAGGAGCCTCGGGCAGGAGGTGGTTCAGCAGGTTGGCAGAGGCCAGGGTTTCCTTGCAGGCTTCGAAGGCTTCATTTGTAGGGGGCGTCCACTTGGTTTTGGTGTTTCTGCTGGCCCTGTTAGGTATGATCAGGGCGTGAAGGGGCTTGAGGAGCTGGGCACACTTGGGAACGAATCTCCTGTAGAAGTTGAACATCCCCAGGAATTTTCGAAGTTGTTTCTCCGTGGCAGGCTTGGGGAACTTCCTTATGGCGGTAACCTTCTCCTGCGTTGGGGTGATGCCTTGAGAGGTGATGAGGTGGCCTAGGAAAGAGAGCGAAGCCGCGCCAAAGAGACATTTTCCTGGGTTGATCACGACCCCGGCTTCTTGCAGTCTGCCGAAGAGGGCGCGGAGATGACAGGCGTGGTCTGCCTCTGAGGCGCTGGCAACGAGGAAGTCAATGTAGGCGAAGACCCCCTCAAGGCCGCGAGTCACGTCGTTGATAAACCGCTGGAAGGTCTGAGCGGCTTTGTGGAGACCGAAGGGCATCCTGAGAAACTCGAACAGACCGAACGGTGTAATGACTACCGTCTTGGGCATGTCCTCCTCAACGATCGGAATCTGGTGGTACGCCCTCACGAGGTCGATCCTCGAGAAGACCGTACAGCCCGACAGCTCGTGGGAGAAGGAGTGCAGGTGCGGCAGCGGGTATCTGTCGGGGGCGGTGACAGTGTTGAGATGGCGGTAATCACCGAACGGGCGCCAGTCACCATCCTTCTTCTTCACCAAATGTAGAGGGGCTGCCCATTGGCTACTGGAAGGGCATATGATCCCCAACTGCATCAAGTGGTCGAACTCCGCCTTGGCACTGCGACATCTGTCGGGGGCGAGCGGACGGCAGCGAGAGTGGGCAGGGGGACTGTGAGTCACGATGTGGTGACGGACCTCGTCCCGTGGTTGGTTAGCC
Organism: Penaeus vannamei; assembly: GCF_003789085.1. Classification (NCBI taxonomy): domain Eukaryota; kingdom Metazoa; phylum Arthropoda; class Malacostraca; order Decapoda; family Penaeidae; genus Penaeus; species Penaeus vannamei. The sequence goes on from NW_020872660.1 coordinate 162,335, forward strand.
CAGTTAATCGGCTTGGATAAAGCCGGGAATTCCCGCAGGATGTTCTTGTAAGTGCAGGATCTGGGAAACACTGTGTATATTAAAGGAGCACTTACCAGAGTCGGGGCGGTGAGTGTGCGGGCTCCGGATTGGTGGATGAGAGCCTTACCCTGGAGGTCGACTGACAGACCATAGTGCTCTAGGAAATCGGCGCCGATGATAGGTTGAGGGACGTCTGCGACGAGGAAGATCCATTGGAACCTTTGGCTAGGGGCGCCTGTCAGAGCGAGAGTCTCCGAACGCTCGCCGTAGACGCTGATGGGCGTCGCATTTGCAGCTTCCAATGTGCGCGAGGAGGGAAGGTGTTTATCCTTGTGGGAGGCCGGGAGGAGGCTCACCTCTGCCCCCGGGTCGATGAGGAAATGGAGGGAGGAAGAGGCATCCCGGACGTACAGTAAACGTCGACGAGGTTCGCGGAAAACTGGCGCACTCAGTTTCCGCGGTAGCCGTTTCCCTGCCAGGAGCAAGGAGGTGCACACCGACGGGCGTCGGAGCCGATACTTCTATGATAATAACAGAAGTAGCGGCGTTGGTCGTCTTGGTGGCGCTTCAGCGTCGGAGAGCGGCTGTAGTTCCAATTTCTGCGCAGAGGCGAAGGTGTGCGGAAACGGGACTGGTGTCTTGATGGTGAAGGGTGCCTGAAGTTCCGTTCTCTGCGCGGCGGCGAAGGGGTGCGGAAGCGATGCCGGGTGTGAACGCTCCCGTGTGGATAATCTCTGTACAGCCTCGGACAGTGCAGCAACCTGGGCTGTAAGGGATTCCAACGTCGCGGCGGGGTAGCGGTAGTGGCAGACACAGTTGCTACTGTAGGTGCGTGTGTTTTCGATGCGATGATCGCGTCGGCCTGCAAAGCAAGCTGCTCAAATGGAGCGTCTAATACCAGCAGGATTTGCTGGATGTCTGCGGGCAGCCGTTTGAGAAACAGGGAGCGCATGACGTCTGGCGGGAAGGTCATACCGGTACGGGTGAGGAGGCACTGGAAGTGGCGGAGAATTTCCGGAGGCGTACGGTTGTCCGTGGTGTCAGAGGAGAGGAAGGAGCTCAACGCGGTCAGAGGGTTTGATGCTGCGCATCTGAGGATCACTTCCTTGAGCTCGTCGTATGTGGCGTACCGCTGATCGTTCAGGAGATCGCCGACGGTCAAAAGGAGCTCGGGTGGAAGGTTGGTGACCAGCATGCGCAATTTGGTGGTCTGGGCGGTGATGTTCCTGAGGAGGAATTCCTGCTCCACCTGAAGAAACTATTCCAGCAGGCTGGCCAGAGAGCAGATTGGTAGCGTCCTATGTGTTGCTGACATCATGTGTGAAAAACTTGGTTCACTCCAAGGGTCACCAGTGTTGGGGTTATAAAACTGAACTGGATTTTATATCTTTATTTAGTGATGAACCAAGCACAAGTAATGTCAGCAACCGTCGTGAGGCGAATGATGATTCCGGTTAAGGATAAGTCCGATATGCGAAGCTGAGCCTCGCCTCGGCTATGGGGGAGCCCGGCCTGTGCCGACAAATGTCGACTCGATCAACGTGTCAGCGACAGAGCTTAGTCCTTACCCACCGTGGTGCCCAGCCACAGCAGTAACCTCCGGGCGACAATTGCAACTTCTCGTGCCTGGTCGGGGCGCGAACCGCCGACCCCTTGGATGAGAAGCCGACACGTTACCACTGTACTAGTCTGGAGGCTATGATTCCGGTTAAGGTCCGGCTGCTTAAGAACCTGACCGGCGATGTTTACTCGGTCAGTTTGGGCGAGGCAGGAGTCGGCCAATCACAGGTCAGGTGCGGTTCTCGATTGATGGCCAATCAGGAACTGCTACAATATCTGTTCAGGCCACAAGCGTTCAAATATTTTTTCTGTCGTGATATATACCTAAAATATTCTATCTTTTAAACAAAATATCAATAAAATGCATTATATTTAGTAGGTGTGATTTTCGTCTGACCTCACATTCCCTTTCATGATCATATTTCGACCGCGTGTGGCCTGTCTTCCTGACCTTTCCCATCTGTAAATCCCTGGGTCAAATATGCGATTCGTTATCTTACTGTTACATTTCAAACGTTCTAGATTTTTCTTCTCGTGTACATATATATATATATATTATATATATTATATATATACATATATAGATAGATAGATATAGATATAGATATATAAGTATATAATGAACTTCACGACCAGTGTTAGGAAAAAAACAAACATTTTCTTTCTTCTTTTAATCCGACAAAACAGGTATCTTCTTTCAACACAAACAACTTCATGTCTCTACATCGAGTCACGGCCTCGCCCGGACGTTTCTCCTCTGGGGGTCACTTCGCGTCTCCGCTCAGATGCAGCATCCTCCTGGGGCACCAAGCGGGACTTCCCTGCACCAGCACGTAGTAGCTGGTGCAGTAGTAGTAGTAGCGAGGCATCAAAAAAAAACTTTTTCTCTCTCTCTCTCTCTCTCTCTCTCTCTCTCTCTCTCTCTCTCTCTCTCTCTCTCTCTCTCTCTCTCTCTCTCTCTCTCTCTCTCCCTCTCTCCCTCTCTCCCTCTCTCCC
>NW_020872660.1:174911-177411 GCF_003789085.1 Penaeus vannamei
AGATGAGAGGAGAATGAACGAGAGAACGAGAGAGAGAGAGAGAGAGAGAGAGAATGAGCGAGAGAAGGAGAGAATGAGAGAACGAGAGAAGAGAGAGAAGGAGAGAATGAGAACGAGGAGAGATGAGCGAGAGAACGAGGAGAGAATGAGCGAGAGACGAGGAGAATGAGAGAACGAGGAGAGAATGAGCGAGAGAACGAGGAGAAAATGAGAGAACGAGGAGAGAAGAGAGACGAGGAGAGAATGAGCGAGAGAACGAGGAGAGAATGAGCGAGAGAAATGAGCGAGAGAAGAGCGAGAGAACGAGGAGAGATGAGGAGAGAATGAGCGAGAGACGAGGAGAGAATGAGCGAGAGAAGAGGAGAGAACGAGGAGAGAATGAGCGAGAGAACGAGGAGAGAATGAGCGAGAGAACGAGGAGAGAATGAGCGAGAGAATGAGCGAGAGAACGAGGAGAGAATGAGCGAGAGAACGAGGAGAGAAGAGAGAGAACGAGAGAATGAGCGAGAGAAACGAGGAGAGAATGAGCGAGAGAACGAGGAGAGAATGAGCGAGAGACGAGCGAGAGACGAGGAGAGAATGAGCGAGAGAAGAGGAGAGAATGAGCGAGAGACGAGGAGAGAATGAGCGAGAGACGAGGAGAGAATGAGCGAGAGAACGAGGAATGAGCGAGAGAACGAGAATGAGGAGAGAAGAGAGATGAGAGAACGAGGAGAGAATGAGCGAGAGAACGAGGAGAGAATGAGCGAGAGAACGAGGAGAGAATGAACGAGAGAACGAGGAGAGAATGAGCGAGAGAACGAGGAGAGAATGAACGAGAGAACGAGGAGAGGAGCGAGAGAACGAGAGAGAATGACGAGAGAACGAGGAGAGAATGAGCGAGAGAGAGAGAGATGGAGAGAATGAGCGAGAGAACGAGGAGAGAATGAGCGAGAGAAGAGAAATGACGAGAGAACGAGAGATGAGCGAGAGAATGAGCGAGAGAAGGAGAGAATGAGCGAGAGAACGGGGAGAGAATGAGCGAGAGAACGGGGAGAGAATGAGCGAGAGAACGAGGAGAGAATGAGCGAGAGAACGAGGAGAGAATGAGCGAGAGAACGAGGAGAGAATGAACGAGAGAACGAGGAGAGAATGAGCGAGAGAATGAGCGAGAACGAGGAGAGAAGAGCGAGAGAAGAGGAGAGAATGAGCGAGAGAACGAGGAGAGAATGAGCGAGAGAACGAGGAGAGAATGAGCGAGAGAACGAGAGAAGAGCGCGAGAGAACGAGGAGATGAGAATGAGACGAGAGAATGAGCGAGAGAACGAGGAGAGAATGACGAGAGAACGAGGAGAGAATGACGAGAGAACGAGGAGAGAATAGCGAGAGAACGAGGAGAGAATGAGAGAATGAGCGGGAGAACGGGAGAGAATGAGCGAGAGAACGGGAGAGAATGAGCGAGAGACGAGGAGAGAATGAGCGAGAGAACGAGGAGAGAATGAACGAGAGAACGAGGAGAGACGAGAGAACGAGAGAGAATGAGCGAGAACGAGTGAGAAAACGAAAAGAGAACGAGTCAGGGTTAGAGTAGAGTAGAATCAGAGTAAAAGTTGATTAAAAGTATGGTAAAAAAAAATAAATCCCTACGTAAAAGGAAAGGCAGACATTAAAAAAATGAAATATTACGTTAAAACAAAACAAAAATGAGCAACACTAGCTGCAACATTACTGTTAAAAAATATTAAAAGGAAACCTGAAAAATAAAACGTGAATTAAAAGTTAAATGAGCATCACTGGGTATATACTGTCACTTTGGCTTCGTCTGTATTTACGCCTTGTCTGCCTTTATCACTGCTATAAATGGTTCACGTCCAGCTTTAATAGTACCTAGGCAAGTAACACAACGGGGGTCAGTACAACCTGAGATTTTGGCTGCTGCAGAGAGGGGGATGGAAACGCGACAAAGTTCCAGTTGACACTGTTTATTGTTTCACGTCCTGGAGGCTCCAGGATACGTGACGTCACGGAACGACGAAACATTTTTATACATATAAAATAATAAATACAGATAAAATACACAATTATGATAAAATGATTCATAAAACAAAATTATTACTAAAAATTATGTTAAAGGCTTACCAATTGCAGAAATAAGAAAGATTAGGAATAATCGATAAAACATTCAAATGATGAAGCAGAAAAAAATTAAAACCTAAGAAATTCTATAAAACATGGAAAGTAATTGAAATAATAAAATAATACCCTGTACCACATTAGTAAAATAGATTAAAGAAAATAAGAACATGTAAAAGAAAAAAAAGAAATACGTCATGGGAGTGATAAACCCTCGACTAATTTATAAAACTGGCAAATCAAGATTTCAGATGTTCTAAAATGTATAAAAACAAAATAAAACTGCTAGAAAATATATATCTTCAGAGGAAGTAAAAGATGTAAAACAAAAAAAATCAAGAAAAAAATGCAACGTCATGTCTCAATCAGAAATACTGATAACTTAATT
>NW_020872660.1:217411-219911 GCF_003789085.1 Penaeus vannamei
TATTATTATTATTATTATTATTATTATTATTATTATTATTATTATTATTATTATTATTATTATTATTATTATCATTATTATTATTATTATCATTATCAATATTGTTATTATGTTTTTTGTTGTTATCATTATAATAATCATTATTCTTACAATCATTATGATAATTTTTTTTATCATTACCACCATTATCTTTTATATAATTTTCATTATCCATCATTATCATTATCATCATTATTATTAACATTATCATTTTCATATAATATTATAATTATTATTGTTTTTATATTTGTTTTTATTATCATAATTATCGCCATTATTATCACTGTTGTAGTTATTATTCTATAACTATTATCATTGTTGTCATTATCATCCTTATTATGTTTGCTAGCGTCGGTCAGTTTGCTAGTTAGTTGGTTAGCAGACATGAGCAGATTTTCATGAAATTTGTCCCGGAGGAGCCATGGAATTTTGTTGGTGATCCAGATCGTGATCCGAATCCGGTATTTCTGTAAAGGATTCATTGCCATCGCGAGATAAGGAGACACGGGCGTCACCAGTGCGCTTGAGAAAGAGGTGAGTTTGATTTAACTCTTCAAGTGTGAATATTTCTATTGTATCAGTGACCGTATTGCCTTGGCGGAGGTATGCGCTGTCTGAGTGCTTCTAGATACCATTATGACTATAATTTTTATCATTGTTGTTTTTATCATCATTATTGTTATCATCATAATACTATGTAGTAGTATTTGCAACTTCAAACTACATTCCTCAGTTGTTCATAAAGTGAACTTTTGATAAGAATCATTTTGCGTTTCAACAAAAATGAAATTCACTCATGTTTGCAAGCGCACACTGCTACATGTATTCGTAACAAATCAATCGGTTCCTGAAAAGAACTAGTGACTCATCATGCATATCTTCTTTTTCATAATTCAAATCTATAGCGCACTGGCTATTATATAAGAAAACTATTATCCGGTAGATGTGTAAATGTTTATGATGCAGTAACCGTCTTTCATTGTAGTTAAGGGACTGTGTGGAAAAGTGGAAGGGCAGCAAACCATGCAAACAAATTATGAGTATATTTGCATATAAACTCATGAATATGTGCTGCCTCATCAGGTATGAGACATTAGAAGACAAGGGTTCTTTCGACGATTTATTGGAATGAGTGCAAGTGTCCAGAATTCTTAAGCTAATAATGATGTTTATTATTTGGGTTGCCATGATAATGATGACAATAATAATAACGATGGTATTGATAATCATAGTAATGATGATAGTGATAATGATGATGCTAATGAAAATAATAATAAGGATACTTATGATGATGATACTACTACTATTACTAGATTGATAATAATAATGATAATGATAATAATAATGATAGTGGTAATGATAAAAATAATAATGATAGTGGTAATGATAAAAATAATAATGATAAATGATAATAATAATGATAATAATAATGATTATTATTATTATTATTATTATTATTATTATTATTATTACTATTATTATTATAGTAATAATAATAATAATAATAATGGCAATAATGATAAAAATAACAATAATAGTAATAATAATTATAATAATGACAATAATAATGATAATGATAATAACAGTGAAAATGTGTGTAATGATGATAATAATGATAATGATAATAAGAGTGAAAATGATGATAATAATGATAATGATAATAGTGAAAATGATGATAATGATAATGAGGATGATAATGATAATAATGATAGTAATGATAATGATGATGGTGATGATGATGATACCGCTAATGCTAATAATAATGATGATGATAACAATAATAATAATGATAGTAACAACTGCAATAATAGTAATAAACCCAATAGAATAATGATAATACAACCAATAACAGCAATAACAATAAAGATAATGATAGTAATAATAATGATAATAATGGCAATAAATTATATAGACAATGATGATAACAATGATAATGATGATAACAATAATGATGATTACACTGCCAAAAATAATGATACTAATATCAATATCGAGACTGATAAGAACAGAACCAACAACAACAATACATGTAGCCATAATCAAAGCAATGAAGATACGAACGCATAAAAAATCGAAAAAAATAGACGGACCAAAAAAAAAAAAGGAAAAAATTGTGGCCTTATTTTACCATCACATGAGGGGGGGGAGGGGGGAGGGGGTCGTCGACGGGTTCCTTCATCTTTATGAGGTCACGAGCGCTGTCTAACAACTCGCCTATTATTGACTGAAAGATCGGCATGGTAAAAAAAAATATATGTTTATATATTTCTTCCTCTCGTCTACTTTCTAATACGATGAAAATGTTAGATAATGAAGTGATCCGTTAATTTACGTTCTCTCTCTCTCTTCTTCTTCTTTATATTTTCCTTCTTTTTTATATTCACAATAGAACATAACAGTGTTTTGGCCGTGAGTGGGGTGGATCGATAGTTGAACGAGTCACTCCGGACTAGAATGAGTC
>NW_020872660.1:239911-244911 GCF_003789085.1 Penaeus vannamei
TAATGTGATGAGAAAAATTAAACCGTAATTCCGGTACAGCTGTATTTTTTAGACGAGTGACTGTCCCCGCAATATCAGAGCGAGATCACCGGTGGCGGAGATGACCACAATAGATAGCATGGAACCAGGTCATCAAAATACCGAAAGAAAAACACATGGTAATGCTAATGATTCTTCCATTGCGTGCGTGTGTGTTTACGAGAGCGCGAGAGGGAGAGGGAGAAAGAGAAGGAGGGAGGGAGGGAGGGAGAGAGAGAGAAAGAGAGAGACAAGGAGAGAAAGAGGAAGAGAGAGAGAGAGAAAGAAGGTGGGAAGGAAGTGATGAGAGACAGACTGATAGAGAGAGAGAGAGAGAGAGGAGGAGGAGGGGGGCGGATAAAAAGGTTGACAGAACTAGCAAAGTTATAACTACGAAAAAAACAAACAATTTGGCCTTGCAGGAATGTGATAAATCAAAAGGCGGAGAGAGCAAGAGAGACAAAAAGAGATCTAAAAAGCCAGACAGACAGACGATGAAAATAGCAATAACGCAAAAAAAGAGAAATAGTGATAACAGCGCCAGACAATAACAGGTCAGCCTAGATTCAGCATCACAGGTGCTTCGCTGTTGCTTCATTATTGCAGTTATTGCCCTACATTCTCTCACGCCGCCCACGCCCGTGTTTACGTAAGGGTTGGTTCACTGCGCTCCCCTCTCTTTGTGACTCCTCTTCCTCTCTCTATATCTATCTCTCTTTCTCTTTCTCTTTCTCTCTCTTCCCTCTCTCTCTCTCTCTCTCTCTCTCTCTCTCTCTCTCTCTCTCTCTCTCTCTCTCTCTCTCTCTCTCTCTCTCTCTCTCTCTCTCTCTCTCTCTCTCTCTCTCTCTCTCTCTCTCTCTCTCTCTCCTCTCTCTCTCTCTCTCTCTCTCTCTCTCTCTCTCTCTCTCTCTCTCTCTCTCTCTCTCTCTCTCTCTCTCTCTTCTCTCTCTCCTCTCCTCTCTCTCTCTCTCTCTCTCTCTCTCTCTCTCTTCTCTCTTCTCTTCTCTCTCTCTCTCTCTCTCTCCTCTCTCTCCTCTCTCTCTCTCTCTCTCTCTCTCTCTCTCTCTCTCTCTCTCTCTCTCTCTCTTCTCTCTCTCTTCTCTCTCTCTCTCTCTCTCTTCTCTCTCTCTCTCTCTCTCTCTCTCTCTCTCTCTCTCTCTCTCTCTCTCTCTCTCTCTCTATCTATCTATCTATCTATCTCTCTCTTGTAAATGTTGATGATTTTTAGCACCAAACCCTCCATCCCTGATATTACCTGTAATTATTGTTCAGTTTCTTATTTTGCTTTTTGTCTTTTCTTCTTCCTTTCTTTCTCTTTCGCACACGTATTTAACCAACAAATGCATCCACACATACACACATACAAACACATTCACACACAGGAACACATTTACATACATTCACATATACATGCAAAGACATTCACACATATTCACACATTAACACACACGCGCGCGCGCACGTACGCATACATACACACATATTCACACATTAACACACACACGCGCGCGCGCGCACGTACATACCAACCACACATACACCACACATACACATACAAGCACACACACACACACACACACACACACACACACACACACACACACACACACACACACACATACACATACAACACACACACAACACACACACACACACGCACGCGCACGTACGCATACATACACACATATTCACACATTAACACACACACGCGCGCGCGCGCGCACGTACGCATACATACACACACATACACATACATACAAGCACACACACACACACACACACACACACACACACACACACACACACACACACACACACACACACACACACACACACACATACACATACAGCACACACACCACACACACACACACACACACACACACACACACACACACACACACACACACACACACACACACACACACACACACACACACACACACACACACACACACACACACACACACACACACACACACACACATACACACACACACACACACACACACACACACACACACACACACACACACACACACAGCACACAACACACACACACACACACCACACACACACACACACACACACAACACACAACACACACACACACACACACACACATACACACACACACACACACACACACACACACACACACACACACACACACACACACACACACACACACACACACACACCACACACACACACACAACACACACATACAACACACACACACACACACACACACACATACACATACAAGCACACACACACACACCTGCCGCCGCCGAGAACCTCCCCCCGGGCGTGCCCCCCGGCCAAAGGCTCCCCCCCTGGCCCCCACAATGGCTAGGTTGTACGACCTCGATACATCTTTTTTTTTCCTCTCCGACCTCTCCTTTTCCGTCTTCCGCCATGAAATCTTTATGTCTCTGTTTTTCCACGATATTTTATGTGCCGGGGTTACTGTTGCTCGGCTAATGTCAAGGCCGCCCAGACGAGAAGGAAATGTTTACATCTAAAAAATGTGTACACACATACACACGCACACACACATACACACACACACACACACACACACACACACACATACATATATATATGTATGTACACACGAGGTCGAGGAGCCTGTACACAACACAAAGTCGCCTCTATTGATTTTTGTGGCAAGATTCTCTCATGCAAAAGCGCGGGCGAATAATTTTACAGGGAAAGCATTTCTAAATGACTGCATCACGAAAACTAAAATATAGCGGGTGATTAGATCCTCTTTTTCGACGCAAAGCAAGTTCCAGGAAGGAGGATCAGCCTCAGAAGATCCGATCGCGTAGCTTGTTTCGATTCATTTATTTGTTCCTTTTTTTTAGATCGATCACTCGATTCACTTATTTACTTGTTTATTTGGACTGGTTAGCTTAGTTACATAACCATAAATTAGTTTGTTTTTTGTTTTTTGATTGGTGATTTGATCTATCGATTTATCATGCTGATTAGATGTTTTAGTTTATTTCTTCCTTTCCTTTTTTCTCTTTCTTTGTTTGTTTTCTTTCATTTTCTTTCTACAATGTATGTTACGAAGGCGATGCACAAAATCTCAAAGTAGTTCTCCATTTTCGGTCACCTTAATAAGGGTTTAATTTATCATAATATCAATCTGAGATTAACAAAGCTTTGCTGCATATAAGAATATAAAAGAGCAGGAGATAAGAGGAAATAAGGAGGTCAAGAAGGAAAAGGACACGAAGAAAAAAGAAAAGAAAACAGAAACAGAGCAAGGAATTAAGGAAGAAAAAAAAATACGACAAATATATACCAAAAACAAAACAAAAAAAAAGAATTAAAAGGCAAAGCATACGAGATATAATATAATACAACAACCACTCCCTCCTTCAAAGATGAAAGCCATAATTCACTTCTTTTGTCTTCGCACCTCTTGTTATCAGGCCAGGGTCGACGCTTAGCTCATCGATATCGTCAACACAGCAATATGTTTACAAAGTGCTCCCTCTTTGTCCACTTATGAATGCGTGTATAAACAGATAGATGGATGGATGTGTATATATATGTATATATCCACGCATACACGCATACATACAGACAGACAGAAATGTATACATATATGTAATGAAGGACAGTTATGGACAGAAACGATGAATTTGGACTATAATTGTGCATAGTGATTGGGTTACCTAAACTCTATATATCTATCTATCTAGGTATCAATCTATCTATCTCTATCTATCTATCTACTTTTATCTCTCCCTCACTCTCTATTTGTCTATCTACCTATCTGTCTTTATCTATATCTCTCTCGCTGTCTGTCTACCTATCTATCTGTCTATGTATCTCTCCTTCACTTTATCTTTACCTCTCTCTCTCTCTCTCTCTCTCTCTCTCTCTCTCTCTATCTCTCTCTCTCTCTCCTCTCTCTCTCTCTCTCTCTCTCTCTCTCTCTCTCTCTCTCCTCTCTCTCTCTCTCTTCACTCTCTGCCTCTCTCTCCCTCTCTCTTCTTCACCTCTCGCTCTCTCTCCCGCTCTCTCTCCCGCTCTCTCTCCCGCTCTCTCTCTCTCTCTCTCTTTCCCTCTCTCTCTTCTCTCTCTCTCTCTCTCTCTCGCCCCCCCTCTCGTCTCTCTCTCTCTCTCCGCTCTCTCTCCCCGCGCTCTCTCCCGCTCTCCTCTTCGCCTCTCTCTCTCTCTCTCTCTCTCTCTCTCTCTCTCTCTCTCTCTCTCTCTCTCTCTCTCTCTCTCTCTCTCTCTCTTCTCTCTCTCTCCTTCTCTCTCTCTCTCTCTCTCTCTCTCTCTCCTCTCTCTCTCCCTCCTCTCTCTCTCTCTCTCTCCTTCCCTCTTTCTCTCTCTCTCCTTCCCTCATTCTCTCTCTCTCCCTCCCTCTTTTCTCTCTCTTCTCTCCCTTTTCTCTCTCTCCGCATTACTTTTCCGCTGGCACCACGGAAATAGTGGTCATTTTGGCTCACGCAGTCACACTAGCGATGAGAGCCACGGGCACAGGCTCTGTCGATGATGGACGCTATTTTTGCTATTTGGCGACGATTTATGTATCTCTCCTTCTTTATCTTACCTCTCTCTTCTATCCTCTCTCTCTCTCTCTCTCTCTCTCTCTCTTCTCTCTCTCTCTCTCTCTCTCTCTCTCTCTCTCTCTCTCTCCCTCCCTCCTCTCTCTCTCTCTCTCTCTCTTTCTCTCTCCCTCCCTCTTTCTCTCTCCCTCCCTCTTTCTCTCTCCTCTCCTCTTTCTCTCTCCCTCCCTCTTTCTCTCTCCCTCCCTCTTTCTCTCTCTCTCCCTCTTTCTCTCTCTCCGCATTACTTTTCCGCTGGCACCACGGAAATAGTGGTCATTTTGGCTCACGCAGTCACACTAGCGATGAGAGCCACGGGCACAGGCTCTATCGATGATGGGCGCTATTTTGGCTATTTGGCGACGATTTAATGCGAAACAACGAATGTATAATGCTAAATGAGAG
>NW_020872660.1:252989-255489 GCF_003789085.1 Penaeus vannamei
CTCCATACTCGTAGTAACATCGTTTCGCTCAGCCCCTCCCCTCTCACCCCAAGCTGTCCCATTTCCACTTCTACATTCTAACTCCCTCAGACCAATTCTTTTGACACTCTAAATCCAGACACCCCAATCTCAACCACAGCTCCAATCTCAACTGCAACGCCAACACCATCCCCTCTTCCTCCCTGCACTACCCGTAGTAGACAGACTAAACGTTCTAACCATTCTTCCCCTGCAGCACAATCACCTCCACCTACCTTTGCCTTTATTCCTGAGACACCAGTCTCCTCTTCACCCCCTCATAAGAAAACCTTCACCCTATCCTCTGATGAGTCCTATAATGCTCCATTTTCTTCTGACCTCAACACTGCATTACAGTCATGCCGCAACACTCATGAGGGCCCTGATGGTATTTACTATTGTATGCTCCAACAGTTCAAATCTTCCTGTCTATCCTTCCTTTTAACTATTTTCAACCACATATGGACATCAGGAAATTTTCCTTCTCATTGGCGAGATGCTCTTATCCTACCTTTCTTAAAACCCAAAAAATCAGGTACCCTACCTCAAGATTACTGCTCCATTGCTCCTAACTAGCTGCTTGTGCAAACTGCTAGAACGAATGGTTAACTTCCACTTAATGTGGTATCTTGAATCTCATAATCTCCTTTCCCCTTCCCAGTTTGGTTTCCGACGTGCCCGAAGTACAGTAGACCCACTTGCCCATTTCGAGACATATATTACATCTGCATTTGCACGCAATGAATCCGTATTAGCCATAATCTTTGATCTAGAAAAAGCATATGATACTACATGGCAGTACCATATCCTCCAACAATTGTCCTCCCTAGGTTTACATGGTAACATGGGCGTTTTCATAAAATCTTTCCTTTCTAAACGTACTTTCCAGGTCTAAATTGCCTCTTCCACATCATCATCCTTTCCTCAGTTTGAAGGCGTCTCACAAGGAAGTATACTTAGTACCACTTTATTCCTTCTTGCTGTAAATGACATGGTCTCAGTCCTACCAACAGGAGCCCGGGCATCACTATATGTTGATGACAACCATCTATGCAACTGGCACATCCATACCAGATCTCTGTCAATTCCTTCAGTCTGCAATAACATCAGTAACTTCTTGGGCCACTAACCATGGCTTTTGCTTCTCTACCTCCAAATCTTTCCCCATCCTTTTCTCTTGCTCATGTATGGTCCCCAAACCCCCACTCTTCTTATATAATGCTCCACTCCAATACCGTTCTTCTGTCAAATTCCTAGGCATTATATTTGACTCCAAATTGTCCTGGCGACACCATATCTTGTACATCAAAGAAAAAACTTAACGCCACCTCCGAATCTTACAAACTCTTTCCCACATTTCCTGGGGCTCAGATCACAAAATTCTCCTCCATCTCTATGTTACCATGATCCTCTCCACTCTAGATTATGGATGCCATATCTACTCCTCTGCCTCAATCTCCCTTCTTCCTCACCTTGATAAAATCCACCACAGCGGTCTCCGCTTAGCCCTAGGCGCCTTCCGCTCCTCTCCAGTTGAGAGCCTATATACTGAATCTAGCATGCCATCCTTCTCTCAAAGTCAAGCACTTCTCTCTCTTCGATGCTATCTCAATTTTACCAACTTTCCCTTATCAAACTAACTTTTCCACAATCCTTACTTCCTACCTTTACCTCTTCTCCACGTTTACCTACTCCTTTCCCCGTACGCATGGATACCCTCCTCTCCCATTCCCTCTTTCCTCACCTCCGACCTCTCCTACTTTCTGTCCATTCCATTCCTCCATGGATTATACCTAACCCCTGTATTTGCTCCTCAGTTTTCCCTGACCCACCAAAATCAGATATTCCCCCTTCTATCATTCTCACTCATTTCCTTGACCATGTCTCCATTCATTCCTCAAGCATTCATGTTTACACTGACGGTTCCAAATCCATCTCAGATTCGCAGTAATCTTCCCAAATCACACTTTCAAATACACTCTCCCTCCTGAATCTAGTGTCCTTACTACAGAGCTGTATGCATTTCTTTTTGCCTTAAGATGCATATACTCATCCCCCTCATCCTCTTTCACTATTTTTACTGACTCCCATAACTCTTTAACCCTCATAAAGTCTATGCACTCGACCAATCCCCTTGTCTGTAAGATCCAGAACTGGTTGTTTTATCTATCCACACATCACAAATCTGTCAGATTTTGCTGGGTACCCAGACATGTTGGAATCCCTGGCAATGAACAGGCAGATACTCTTGCACGCTATGCCGCAATGTCCACATCACCTGAACTACACTTCTCACATATTCCAGCTACGGGTTATTACCCCCACTTTAAAACCTTCTTGTATACCCGATGGCAATCTTTCTGGTCAAGCCTCCACAATAATAAATTACATACTGTAAAACCATCAATCTCCTCTTGGTCAGCACCATTTCACAGGAACAAACGTTGGGAGACGGCCCTCGCACGCTTATGTATTGGCCACA
>NW_020872660.1:272989-277989 GCF_003789085.1 Penaeus vannamei
TTACGTGAGGATAACGCTCACCTCAGCTTTCAGTTATCATAAAAAGTATCAGCTAAGATGCGGGAGGAGTGAGTTGCGGGGCAGCGGTCGGTGGCTGTTCTTTTTGCGAGACATTCCGCGCCCAGACCGCGAGATCACGTCATGGGACCATTGTATATAGGCACCATCCCTGAGTAAATGAATCATCATACGCTAAGTTACCAGTTGCGCCATCAAAGGACAGCGCAATGCCTCGGCTACGTTTCTGCTCGTATTTGCTGTGGGACTGCGTGATGATGAATTCTTATACTATGCTTTCTGTTTTCACAGGATCAACAGCTTTCCACCTAGAGCTAACCTGTGAACAATATCCAATTTTGTCCAGATTCTAGGTATGAGCAAGTTTCCTCTCTCAGGAATGACTCATCGTGACGTCACAATGACGTCACAAACAGTTGTCAGTGTCCGCCATGCGACTATAATTATGTTGCTTTCATTTGTAAGATAATTTTCAAGGACATGATTATTTCAAGATCACAATCGAATGATTAAGGTAATGCAATAGTCACACGTTTTTTTCTTTTTTTGCGAAAATAACTTTATCATCATGCGTTGGCACCTCGAAAGAAACCCGTGGGACGCATAACAAGGTGAGATATGAGTCACTTCTTTCGAATGATTTAACAAAGCGGTATGCTAATCTCTTTGCTACCTTGACAGACTTAGACTCTGGAACGTCATGTAATGGCAGAATCAGTAAGTAACAGAAAGCAAACATATACCGAGAGAAAAGGGAAAGGCAAAATCGAGCGGTGGTTCGTCAACCAAACAGGTTAACTGGCAGCGTTTGGTTGTTCCCAAACAGGTGGGTGCACCTAAACATCCCATTCCACTCTCTCATTAAACATCCCAGTTAGAAACTTGAATTCCTGCGCCCGTTGAAGATCAAACATATGGTTTATCTGACGCATGTCAATACAACATGGAGACGAATAATGACATCCAGTGAAATTTAGTAAATATACTATTGTCATTTTTACTGTAATATATAAGTTTGATGTCAGCAATATTTTTCCTCCCTGTGAATAGCAACGGGTCCCTAGAAGTAGAGAACGGGCTCGAGAGTGAAACCTCCAAAAATACGTTTCCCCCAAAACCCTTGCGTCAGAGAAGACATCGCGCGGGATCTCGACGATCATGAGGCAGGAGGCGACGCTGCCGACCGGCCTCCAGACGCAGACGCGGCGCTGAGGGAGGCGGGCTGCGTGAGTCACTCTGCTGGCGGTGGTGATGATGATGATTATATGTAATTGTAATAATAATGGTGATCTCGTTGTTAATGGCAGTTGTTTTATTATCAATGGTAATAATATTATAAATGATAATGATAATGATGGTTATTTTTATAGTAATGATGAGAATGAGAATGATAATTATAATAATAGTAATGATAATGCTAACAATAATAATAACGAAAATTAAGATAGGAATAATGATAATGATAACAACAATAACAACAAAATAGTATTGATAATAACATTAATAGTAATAATGATAATGATCAGATAATGATAATGATGATAATGAAAATGATGATTAAAAAGATGATATGAATAATAATAATAATGATACTGATGAAAAATAACATAAATAGTAGCAATTTCTGCATTTGCGATGTTTTTGCTCCTCGGTATCCTGTCGCTGCCACTGTGGCCCTTTCGGGTTGGCGGCGCCGGTGCTCAGTGGCAGCTGAACCAGCTGTGTCAGCACTTGACTGGCCGCGTTTTTATGCTGTCTTTCCGTGCTTTCCGTATTGTTCTCTAAAATGAAGAAAAGCGCGTTTGATCTCTGGGCTCTGGTGGCGAGCGCTGTCGGAAGCCGCGGGCGGGACTCCGGCGACGCGTCTCTTCTGGGGGGACTCTCATTTGCATCCTCAGTGCGCAGCCTTTAAAGTCTGCGATATACTAAGGAATAGTATAGCTAAGAGTATGATTAATTCTTTTGAATGTATGGCCAATGAATAAGAATTACATTTAAGAGTTTCAGACAAACTGCCATTCTTTTAACGCCCCAGATTCCACCCGCTTCCCCATCATCCTCATCGCAACTCCTCTTCAGCTTGGATCACAGAGACCGGTGGTACCCTCATATTTACTATTAGTAATGCTAGAGTCTCAGAAACAGCCCCTCAAATTAGTCACCGAAGGTAATCTTTCGTCAAACATGTGCTGTGCATCTGGGGCAAACCGCATTCGCCGCCGAAAAGCCCTTGCTGTGCAGCATCCTTCAGGGAAATTACAAGATGCATGGATGGTTCCCTAAGCGACTTAACGGGTTAAGGTCAAGTGTTATTCAATACTACCCAGCTTGAGCGCGACTTTCCTTGATAAGAGGCAAGTCTTCAGATGGCGACCTTCCGTGCGACCTTTGGCATGAACTCCGCCGAACTGCACCGTCAAGGCCCTTTGGTCATGAAGGAAATACACAGCACATCACGGCAGCTTGTTGAGCGCTCTCTCTCTCTCTCTCTCTATCTATCTGTCTGTCTTTTTGTCTACTTATCTATCTATCAAATTGATTTTTGATTTTCGCTTCAGACTCGTAGTCACTTTTTACGAAAAAGTTCCTAAGCCTTACACCTCGAGATCCTTCCAGCCGCGACGACTGACAGTAGCAACAGCCATTAGCCCTTGGCGACGCTGATGGTGCCGGGGCGTGAGGCTGGAAGCCCCTCGGCAGAACGGGCGCCGCGAGAGGGAAGGGGAGGGAGGGGCAGGAACCGCTTGTCACGTGATGCAGCAATGCCAAGGGTCAATGTCTTGGTGATGGTGGTGATGCCAGTGATTGTTAGTATGATGGTAATAGTGTTGACTGTTTAATGATGATAATGATAATGAAGATAATAACGGCAATGGTGGTGAATGTGACAATAATAATAATGATAAAGGTAATGCTAATGATATTGATGATGTTATAATTACAATAATGATTGTAATAAATTAAAATAATGACCTCAGTGGTAATGATCCTTGATTGTCTTGTTATAATAACCTGCAAGAGCCCCCCCCCCCTTAAGAAAAACAAAAATAACTTCAATATCAGAAATATCGCAACTCTATCCTCGTGCTAGGTCCTGGCGGCCCGACCAGCTCACTCCTCTCTCCAGCGCCTTCTGCGAGGACGTCAAACGGCGCAAGGGCGGCGGCCAACCTTGCTCCGGGCGGTGAAAGTTCCTGGGTCGGGCGGGGGAGCGAGCGTCGCTGGGAGGCGGCCGAGGAAGGGCGTCTATGCTGGCGGGAAAGGAATGGACGTCCATTAGGATGGACGGACGGAGAGCTCTGGTGCATCCAGACCCGCCCGCACGCAACGAAGTGAAACTAGGCGAGAGAAAGGAAAGGCGCTGAGACGACGGCGGAAAAGGGCACCGCCGCGCGTTAGGCTTGGACCAGTGCCCGGGGCGCACTCTGCCCCCGTTGGGCCGACCGAGCGCCGGGGAGCTACGCAGCGTCACCGCGTCATGCGCTCTGCGCTCTCATGCGCCGCCGCCACGTCGATGTGTGTGTGTGTGTGTGTATATATGTATATATATATATATATATATATATATATATATATATATATATATATATATATATATATATATATGTTGATATACATATTCATATATTTGTATTTATATATATACATAGATACATATATGTGTATATGAATATATACATGTGAATAGATGTATATATATATATATATATATATATATATATATATATATATATATATATATATATATATATATATGTATGTATGTATGTATGTATGTGTGTGTGTGTGTGTGTATGAATGTGTGTGTGAATGTGTGTGTATGTGTATGTGCACATACGTACACACATACATATGTGTATATATATGTGTATGTGTGTGTAGTTGTGCGTATGGATGTGTGTGTGAATGTTTGTATGTATATATGTATGTATGTATGAACGACATTGCACATAAATGGAAATTACCGTAATAACAGGAAGTATAAACATTCGTTGCTCCGCCTCCTCTGCATCCAACAACTGTTCAGCGGAGCATTAAACCTTACAGGCGGAGTCAAGGCTTGGGAGTTCCACGATGTCCTCCGCTTGAGAAGGTCCTCTGAAAGGGAGACCAAGACTCCGAAGAGGGCAGCCAAGGGCGCTTGATGCTCGGGATTCTATTGCCACTTTAGTGAACTCTCTTCGAGGAGATTCCCATAGACGGTCTCTGCCCAAAGCGGCCTTTTATTACAAAGGAATATATGCGTTCCATGCTTGGCCCTGAGAGAGAGGGGGGTGGAGACAAGGAAAGGGAGATAGATAGAGAAAGAGAGGGAAAGGGTGAGGAAGGGAGAAAGAGAGAGACAGAAAGAAGGAGTGAGAGAAAGAGAGAGAGAATGAGAGAGGGAGAGGCAAAAAGTAAGAGAGAGGGAATGACGTGTGGGTGGAGAATGACATGACGAAATCTTCAAGCCCAGAGGGTGCTGTGGGGCCGTCGTTCGCTGTCACACGGTCAGAGATGAATGAAACATAAAGTCAGTTTGCTTAATTTTTTTTCTTACAGTATAGTGGGAAATAGTTTTGATTTCTGGACGGGATTTGGACTGCTTATCAAGTGGCAATCGACATACCTTTAAAGATTTGAGAAACCCATCCAGCAGTTGATAAGCTTTCTGGATGGTGCTAAACTTTTTCATCAAGGGAGTTGGCCACGGTGGGTAGTGCACGAGCACTTACCTCCCTTTTACGTGTCGTTATCAGAACACCAAGTAGTTTGGCTGCAAAAGTGAAAAGTGAAGGCTATCCAATAAATAAACATTATAGTAATGTATATTGTAGGTTTTTCACATTTTCAAACTATGTATCATAATGATTGCTGTATTTTCAATTTCCAGACTTTTATCACGCTCCATTCGTCCAGTGTCTCACACTGTATTCCTGGTCCCCTTTTGCTGTATCAGGGGCGGGTCCAGAGAACTGTCTGGTGGGGGCCACAAGGGGTAA
>NW_020872660.1:300489-305489 GCF_003789085.1 Penaeus vannamei
TCACCTGGACACATGCAGGATGCAGTGAACTCTAGTAGACAAATCCCTTAATTGAAGCTACGTGGAACTTTTCTCCTCAGTCTCTGTTTTGTTGTCGTTGGAGGCAGCCGCCGCCGCCTCCCGGGCTCCCGTAGCCTCCGCCCTCGCCTCCTCTGCCTCTTTTTCCGTGTCCTCCGCCGGGGGAACCTCTGTCTTTGCAGTTGCCCCTACGTTTTCTTCAGTCTTCTGTTCGGCTGCCTTTTCCTCCTCTGTTGTCCGATTCTCTTCTGTTGCCTCCGAGTCAACCTTGGGCTCAGCCGCAGCCTCGTGCGTGGCCACTGGCGTGGGCGTCTTCTCCTTCTGCGCCTGCTCCGGCTCGGCTGCCTTGGACTCCAGGAGTGAGATCGCGGCGTTGATGTCCTTAATGACGGCGCGACGAGCCTGTCGCACGTCGTCGCGCCCGTCGGGGTCCACGTTGTCGAGCTGAAGGAGGGCGCGGGTGAGCATTTCGTCGAGGTACAGGAACTCCCGGCTTTTCTTCGAGCCCGAAAAGGCCTCGACCTTAGCGCGGTACTCGTCCACGGACGCCTTCACGGACTCGATCTGGGACAAGCGCGGGTCCTTCGCGGGCTGCGGCGGCTTGGGCTCGGCTTGCTGCTGCTGCTGCTGCAACTGCTGCTGCTGCTGCTGCTGCTGCTGAGGGGGGGTCTGGGCCTGTGGCTGGGAGTGAGGCTGGGGCATGGGCATGGGCACAGGCTGAGGTATTGGCTGCGACTGAGGCTGCTGAGGCTGGTTCTGTTGTTTGAACTGTTGCCGCTGTTGCTGCGGTAGTGGCGGCTGAGGATGCTGATTTTGCTGCGGCTGCGGCTGCTGCCACTGCTGTCCCCATTGAGGAGCTGGCTTGGGCGGGGTGCCGCTCTCCTCGTTGACGAGAGGGCCGTCACGACCCTCGACAAAAATGGGGATGTTGCGTACGACGCTCGGCCTTTGGCCAGACTGTCGCGGGGACTGCTGCTGCTGCTGGAGGGGCGTCTGGTGGTACTGCTGCTGGTACTGTGGCTGTTGCTGGTGGTACTGCTGCTGGTACTGTGGCTGTTGCTGGTGGTACTGCTGATGGAACTGCGGCTGCTGTTGCTGGTACTGCTGTTGATACTGAGGTGTTGTCTGTGAAGGCACTTGCTGCTGGGGCTGCGGAGGCTGCTGGTACTGCATCTGAGGACTCGCCATGTGACCGTGCTGCTGCTGTTCCTCGAACGGCTGCTGCTGCTGCTCTTGCGGGGCCGTCTGTGTCTGCGTTTTGTTCGCTGGGACGAATGGCTTGGGAATCGTGTTGAACTTGGCGGGGAGCGGCGACGCGGGCTTCGCCGGCGGGGTGCCGGGGCCCTGGGGAGCCTGGGGCGTGATGCTGATCTTTGACACGAACCGCTGCTGCTGCGGCGACGCCTGGCTTGCCTGCGGCTGCAGGGGCTGTTCAGCCATCTCGGGGGGCGCGGACGCACACCGCGTGCTCCGCGGGACATCCCTCGAATGGTCGGAGGCGTCGACGGCGGACGTGGTTCTGACTGGGTACTGAGGGGCGTTTCTGGCGTGGCTCGTTCGCAGCGGCGCCACCGGCTCGTTCTCTACCTGCTGCTGCTGCTGTCGAGACGCAGAGGGCGGGGCCGGAGCCTCCAGACGAATGGGGATTTCGTGTGAGGTCGCAGGGCCTTCTGTGGAGCCGCCGGAGCACTGCGAGGACTTGTCTGTGGCCGCGGCGTCGCAGGAGTCGTCCTCGGAGGTGGCGCTCATGGCCGAGCCCCCCGAGCTTCGGCGCTCCCGCCAGGGGCCACCTCGACGGCCCATGGTGGCGAAGTGTGGCGCGTGCGACATGCGGTGTGCTAGGTCGCTCATGTCGTCGTCCTCCGACATCCAGTCGGGCATGCGGAACATGCCGTGGCGTCCGCGCAGGTCGCCCATGCAGCGGCGGGCCAGGTCCTCGCCGTCCTCCGCCTGCGGGAGAGAATAGTATCATAATAGTAATTACAATAATAATAATGATTAAAATGGCAATACTAATGACAATATTAATAAAAACAATAATAATATGAATAAATACACCAACAACAATAATACTAACAAAAAATAATAATAACAGCAACAACAAAAAATAATGATAATAATGACAATAACACAAACAACAGCAACAGTATTAAGTTAGTAATAATGTCAATAACAGTAATAACAGTTATCATTATTATCATCGTTATAATCATAGTAATTAGAAGTACCAAGCGATCGCATACCCACGCCAAGGCAATAGGGTCACTGATGCATTAAATTATTCACATTTGAAGATTTACACCAAAATTTATTGGTATTTAAGCTGACACATATGATTTAAAAAACAAATCTGTTCTGTAAATCTGTTCATAACTTTTTGTCATCCTAAAAAAACTAACCAACGTTACCAAGAACATAATCTCCTGGAGGATGTAATAATAATGGCAATAATAATAATGATAATAAAAATAGTAATAATAATATTAATAATAATAATAATAATAATAATAATAATAATAATAATAATAATAATAATAATAACAATAATAATGATGACAATGATAAATGCAATCATAATGACTATAGTGATAATATGGATGGTAATCATGATCATAGCAATAATGATGATAATAATAATGACAATGACACTGTTGACGACAATAATAATAAAAACAATAATAATCAAAAGATGCCAATAAAAACAATATATATAATAGCAAGAAAAACCATAACAATAATAGTAACAATATTAGTAATAACAAAATAATAACAACAATAATATTAATAATAACAAAATTAACAACATAAAAACGACGATAGTAATAATACTAATAATGATGATAATGATAATAATAATGATAATAATAATAATAATAATAATAATAATAATAATGATAATAATAATAATAATAATAACAACAACAATTCTACTGATACCAACAAGAATAATAACACTATTAACAATAACAGTAATAATAATAATAATGATAATAATAACAAAATAAAAATTATGATGATTAGTAATACAACTAACAATAATAATAAATAAAACAATAATGGAAATAATAAAAATGATTATAATAATAATTATAAATATCATTATTCCTGTAATCATAATATTTATAGTAACAACACTAGTATGGGCAATAATGATAATAATAATAATAATAACAACAATAATAATTATTATCATTAATATCATTACAATAAAAATAAAACAACAACAATAATAATTATATGATAATAATGATAGTAATAAAAACTATGATAACAATACTGACCATAATAATCAGTGTCACTAGATATTAAATAAATAACAGGAAAATCAATACTGGCAATAATAATAGTAGTAGTAATAGTAGTAATAATGACAATAATAATAATAATAATAATAATAATAATGATAATAACAACAATAAAATAAAAATAATGATAACAGTGATAATAACAATAATAATAATAATAATAATAATAATAATAATAATAATAATAATAATAATAATAACAATAATAATAAAAAATCGTAGCAACAAAAAATATTAACATAATAATTATAACAATGACTATAACAATAATGATTATAATAATAATGATAGCAATAACGATAGTAATGCTAATAAACATTATCACAATTATCACTACAATATGATTATATCTATAATTATAATAGTAACAGCGACAATAATAGTAGTGGTAATAACAAACACAGCAATAATAATAATGACAAGAACAAAAGAGCCACTGTTGGCGGGGCACCAATTGTGGCTCCTTCGCCCGTGGGATCCTGCCACCTTCAGACTTCCCTTGCGCCTTCCCCCTTCCTTCTCAGTGGCACCATAGTTGCGGCATAAAAATGGATTAATGCTTTTGATATCCCGATCAATGACATCCTTCTCCTCTTCGCTCCAGTCCACATGGGTGCACTGCACGCGGCTACAGGGTCGCCGAGGAAAATCGCTGTCTTACCCAAAGATCAATATTTCTTTATCCTTATAAAATGTTCTATTCGGAACAGGTGTTGCCTTTTAATCAATACCAGGAAACAGGCACCGAGAATTTCCTTACAACATATTTTCCAGAGCTATACACATGCAGTTCCACACTGAAAGCGCAGAAGAAAGGCTACTAGAAAAGAGGGGAGGAGAGCGACCCAGGTCTCTCTCTCCTGTGGCGGCAGAGGTCATGGAGAAGAGACGTTCACGGCGCAGGGAACATATCGCACTGGATACGCAGCGAGGAGCAGGGCACTGCTTGCAGGACACATATAAGCGTAATGGTTATGAGTTGTGCTTCAGCAAAATTGGAGTACATGCAAATTTGTTTGAAAAAGGCGAAGTCTGGCGCTTTTGACCTAAGCATGAGACAACTGCTCCTACCAGAACGACAAAACACTCAACGAGTGTTCACAGAAACAAAACAATACACCACACACAGAGAACGTTCATTGAGATACGAAGCAAGTTTCGAAATCCTCCCGAATTTAGGATTTCGAAATTGTTGTCTGACACACTGCCGCTCTTGTAACTGAGGTTTACATACCAACCACGTAACTCGAAGAGCTACATATCTATGATGAAATTATGCCTATTGCAACCACGGCAGCCAACCTACCGATCTCTTGACGGGGGCTCGCTGGAGCGGCTTGGCGATGTGCGACGGCCACATGGCGCGGACTCCGAAACCGACGCGCTGACTCAGGGACTCTTTCCCTAATAAGGCCCCGGACTGACGTCCAGTAGGGTGTTGTCCCTCACGAGAAACGGACCACTTTCGCACTTGATTCTCAATAGCAACTCCTGCTTCGTCAAGTCAATATTGCGGTTGTTTTTTACACCTTGAGGTCAATTACACCTGTGTAAATATTTAAACGTTAATTTGTGAAAGGATATGAACTACACAGTGCACTTTGGTATTCACAATGGTCGAGCGTGAGCGAGGGGGGAGAGGGGGGAGGAGGGAGAGAAAGGGAAAGGGAGAGTGGG
>NW_020872660.1:327989-332989 GCF_003789085.1 Penaeus vannamei
GTAGAGGCAATTCCAATGAGCATCCAAAAGATGCATGGGTGTCTTCTAAGCATATACTATAGCTTCAATATGTTTATGTTTATTAAGGTTTTAAAAAGATGCACATTATGATCTTCTGAATGAGACAGTCATTTGGTAGATAGAGGCCAACAGATGAGACACAATTTTTTTCAAGTGAGCTCGTTAATGCATCAAGTAATTGCAATGTGGAACATATATTTTCACATTGTTTGCATATCATTACCATGTATATCAATTGTCACCAACTATTCTGTCTCACTCATGATTTATATATATCACTCACTGTAGTCAGCAATTTCATGAAAAATGGCTCAAGAAGAAGGTAGATAGCAGTCCCTTGAATCACAGTGGCAATATGATGGTCAACTGTCTGGTCGATAATGGAAAATGTTGGTAATATTTTACAGTATGGACACACGTGCCCAACTTCATGTCACAAAAGATATTAATCAGAGTTGCTGTGCCTGGGTGTGTCCTTCAGGCACCTCTTGAGGGGAGGTTTGATGTGGGGTTCTGCCCCCAACACCCCCCGGGAAACATTTTCTTCACCTTGATAAGCTTGGCAAGATTGAGCTGAAACACGATACTAATGAGAGGACTTTGGCTAGGAGCAGCATTTTATGCAATGTTTTACCTTCATTAGTGGCATTACTGTTCATGTTTGTGGATTGTTTCTGGTACCAACAGAAACTTTTTGTCCTCAGCAGAAATATTGTCTTCAATTTGTCCAAGCTTAGTGCATCCATATGGTAAAGATTAACCAAAATGCTTACAATAACAAATATTTAACTCTCATTCCCATACCACATGATTAAAGGTGAATACAGCTTCTGTGTTAGAATTTATGGTCATTTTTCACCTTCACTATTATTAATTAGAAACAAAAGATTGTTTGTTTAGCTGTTACACTTTCATTATATTAATAATAATATAGAGTGATCTTCATTTTGTAGGGATTATTGGATATGTATTCTCATTGCTATTATTATTTTTATTATTATTATTATTATTATTATTATTATTATTATTATTATTATTATTATTACTTTACTTATTTCTTTAATTGTTATTTTTGTTGTTGTTGTTGTTTTAATTATTATTATTAGTTATTATTATTATTATTACTATTATTATTACTTTTACTTTTACTATTAATGTTATTACTATCACTATTATTATTATTACTTTTACTGTTAATATTATTATTATTATTATTATTATTATCATCATCATCATCATTATTATTGTTATCATTTTTTTTTTTTTTTTTTCATTTATTATTATTATTATTATTAGTGTTGTTAACATTGTTATTTTTGTGATGATAATAATAATTATTATTGTTACTTTTATTATTACTGCTATTATTATTATTCCTATTATTATCGTAACTATTACACTACTACTATTTCAAATACTGCCACCACCATTATTATTATTCCAATCTATTTATTATTTTCTTAAATGTTATATATTTACTCTGTGTGTATGTGTGAGAGATGGAGACACAGACAGACACAGACAAAGAGAGGAAAAGAAGGACAGAGACTGTGGTAAACATCTTTATTTCCGGCATAATTTTTAGTGCAACAATGAGCATGAACATATCTACAAACAATTAGAGCTAAACAAAGCAGGGATAAGTATTAGAGGTTACAGAAATACGT
Source organism: Penaeus vannamei (assembly GCF_003789085.1). Lineage (NCBI taxonomy): Eukaryota > Metazoa > Arthropoda > Malacostraca > Decapoda > Penaeidae > Penaeus > Penaeus vannamei. Next base: position 329,678 of record NW_020872660.1, read on the forward strand.
GGTGATAGAGGAGTTATAATGGTGATTAAATAAATGTAGCATAAAATAATGTGTAAAGAGACCAACGAAGAACCCTAATGATTTTCAAATTATTTTTTCTTATCCAAGTTGAATTTATCTTGTGAAATAAAAAGCATTCCCATACATAGCTGGAGATAAGTAGATTTAAGGTTAGATATACAAAACAAGTGACAGAGTTAAGGAAAAAAATATTAGTTATAAGTAAAAAAGATTAAGAGAAATTTCCTACCTTTGCACAGGTTGATAAAAACATGACATGTTTTGGACTCTAAATGATTGCAAGATCCATTTTGAACTCGTGGTTTTCATGTCCACCATAGTCTCAGTGTAGCACCTGCATTGCACCCTCCATAGTTGAATGGAGGCAAAACAAGCAAACTCGCATTCACACATACGATTATGTATATGTATGATGATGCATTTTATCAAAGTGAAAGCTATAAAAAGCTCCTTTTGTATTTCAGTTTTGAAAGTTGTGAAGGAGGCGCAGCTAGCTCATGGTCTTAGGCACAATGATTATCAACTTTACCGTCAGTATTGTAGCAGGCGGATACGACGCCTGCGAAAGAACCTTAAGCTCATACAGGGTGACAGGAAGAACTTCAGGAAGAAGGAAGTGACAGTGAATTTGCTGAAGGAGGAGAGGTAAATATTCTGAATGTTTAATGTGTCTATGATATGGTAAGCTCTTGGCCCCTTTACCCTTCTGAATCATTTTCCTTTTTTAATTGGTATTCTGCTTTTCAACAGGTTCCTCTTCATCCCTCTTATGACAATAGAGCGTTGCTGGGCTTATGCAATGCAACTTAAAGAAGAAAGCCTTCAAGATAACAGAAAAAAGTTTTCTATGCGTAACAAGCTTAGAAAAGCTGCAAAGTATGTTGTAGCTTTTGAGAAACTTGTGGAGGTATGAATTTTAGAAAAGGTTTTCTTTACATATTTCAAGCATGCTGCAGAAAGAAAGTAGTGTTTATACCATAAATATAATTTCTTGTTTGTAAGTGATGAAATTTTTCCAGGACTGTGGTGTTTGTGATGCCAGAACACAACTAGAGGTACAGGGTTACTCAGCCTGGCTCCAGGGAACTGTCCTGTTTGAGCTGGCTGACTGGTCTTTGGAATGGGATAAACCAGTGGAATTTTTCAACAAGGCCTTGTAGGTGCAATTGTGTTGACTTGTTACTTCTAGACATATTTATCGTAATTTAGAAAATAATTATCATATATAATATAAACGTCCCTTATTTTACTCGGTAAGCTTATATAACCCCTTTTCCTTCATCATGAAGCTAATGTATATTAGAAAAAAGTATTTGTATGATTTATTTGCTTCAATTATTTATACCAGGTAAATAATTTGTGGTTTTGATTTAATATACTTATTTGTTCGTTGATAGCTTTAGAAATGCTGAATCACCAAGGAGTTGATTATCATGCCTACCTGACCTTTTGTATGACCTATTCCTTGAATTTTCCATTGTTATTATCATTAGGAATATTGTTGATTTTAGTATTGTCATTATTATTATTGACATTAACATTAGTAATATGTCAATATTATTGATAATGATAAAAGGGACACAGATTTAAAATAAAAATCAAGGAATGATGTTAATACTTGGGGGCAGATAGGCACTCATAGTAGTTGATTGTGTATTGACTGAATGCTTGTGTTAACAAATCTTATAAAGCAAAGCCACAATGAACAGTGGACATATACATGCACTCCCAGCATCAAAGGATCAATACAAAACTTGAACTTTAATTTGATATAAGGATTTAACTTCAGAGATAAACAATATGTTTGCTTAATAGGATTAAACTTTACGTTTCTCTGCTGATCTTATCAAAATTAAGTATTCATATTTTCCAAACATCATCATTTCACAGAGCAATTTACAGCAAATTAAAGGAAGCAGTGTCAGAAGAGGAATCTGAAGTATATGCAAGCCGATTACAAGAACTGGAAGTAAAGCTTAGGTTCTGCCGTCACCATCTAGGCGACAAAATGGCTACAGACACACTATTAGCCATGAGAGGAAGTGAAGCTCTTGGAGATAAACTGGATGTAAGCATCAGTTTTTGTGTCTGTTTAATTCATGTGTTGCTGCTTTAATAATTTCCTTTTCTGTTGTCTTTTCTTCTAAGATATTGAAGTTTCTGTATAAGATGCAGTAATCCCTGAATTACTTACAGATTTTGTAGGGATTTTACCCCTCTGTGCAATATGGATTATGGTCTCTTCATTAAATCTTCAAATTGACCTGATTCCTAATTTGGGCAAAAATTTCATTGGGGATGAGAAAGGGTAAAAGTGCTCATCTGCATTGTTTATAGTAATTTCAAAAGGCCTACTATTTTTACATACATTTTTACAGAATCTCTTGGCTTCAGCCAGAGAGCGTCAAGCATCTACCCTTAGTGAAGTAACATGGAGAGGACGCACATTGGCAGTAAAGCATGAAAAGGTAATCTTGAATATTTTGATTCAATCTTTAGTCTCTATGTTTTTCAAAATAGTATGTGATGTTATCTGTTACATAATACTATTTTTACTAATCAGAATTTTATACCCTTATGGATAATGATTTTTTATGTTAATTGAAACAAGTTAGTGTGATTCTATCCATCTTACAAAAAAAAGAACAACAACATTTTCTAAATAATTTTTTCCTGTCATGATAGCAAAGAGCTGTAGAAAATCATCAGTGCATTATGATTTAGAAAAGAAGGAATAATACCAGTAAATTGGTGGCTAATTCTGGTGTTATGACGGAAACAGTGATGATATGATAATGCTTTCAGGTACGCCTGTTCTTGCTGAATGAAGGCCTAATTCATGAGGAGCTAGAGAATATTGAGAGTGCTGATAAGCGTGTCGAAATGTTGGATAAATTGTTAATGGAATGTAAAGATGCTCTCCAGTTGGTGAGAGATGACCTGAAAAATGATCCTGTAAGTTCCTTTTTATTTGTTATGTCAGATCCTGACTGTTATATAAGCCATGTATTCTTAAATGTTGCAAATGAAGCTGTAGCTCATTGCTGCTTGCTCAATCTACTGTTTGTTTTCAGCATATAGGATATCAGCACTCTGATCAATAACTATTGCCACTTTTCTTGATCAGACTTTCAAACCAAGACAACAAGTGAATGAGGGTCCTGTCTCACCATTGCATTTCCTACACACCTACTTGTCTTACCACCGCCTCAACCTGACAATTTTAAGAAATGTTGCTCTTGTGGACACTTATCAGAAGATCATCTCTGGAGAAATTAAGGTATGTGTAGT
>NW_020872660.1:340489-342989 GCF_003789085.1 Penaeus vannamei
AATTTTTCTTGCATGAATTCCCAGGGTACTAAAATAAAGCTGAATAGGGGTACAGAATGAGGCCACAAATATTATGCATTTCTTGTTTTTATTTGTCGTATTAAGTTTAAAGTGGACAGTTTCATGTAAACATGCTGTAATTTATGTACAAATTCTGGTTTTATATACATATTTTATGTCATTATAGGCATGGCTATTCTCACATTACAAAGCCTTCAGAATATGGATATTCAGTTGTTCACTTCTTGAAGATAATTAAGTTATTAGCCAGAAAATACTATGTAGAAAGGAATAATATCTCCCAAGGCCATTTGTACACAAAATCTTATGTTAACATGAATACTGGACCTTTTTCATATAAAATACTTCTTGTTTTTTTTTTCTTTCATTTTCCAAACAAACTGTTAAATGATCTTGTATGGTAATAAGAGGAGGATGGCAAGGTAAAAGTTGGGTTATCTGCTAAGTCCATTTGAGTTTTTTCCTTAACTTGAATATTCACAGGAAACACATTCCAAGAGCAACAGTCAAGGCAGCACAAAATATGAATGATAGCTAAACATATGCCATATGTTGTACTCTTAGATGAAAATATAGCTAGTGTGCCAAAAACAATTATAATAGGATTCACAGAGATTATAAAACTTTTATGATAAAGCAAGGTTCTGTTCAGTGAAATTTGTAAAGTCAAGTGTTCCCCGGCCTGCATATATGTGGCCAGGCCTACCCCAGTCATTTTGAACTGCCTCAAATGGTCATCTCAGCTGAGTGCTTAACATCGTTGCTGGATTATTTCCAAGTGCTTAAGGCTCTTCGGAAGCGAGAGCGCCTAGGAGGAAGTTCATTTTATTCATGTATCAGGAAGTGAAGATGTATGGTACAAGTGGCATTAATAAAATGCACAAAAAGCATAGTTGTATTCACACAGTAACTAGCTGTGCATAAAGTCTTGGCACAACAATAACACTAAGTAACGTGCAAGCACCCATACAAGTAAAGTCTGGTGAATCTTTAACAAACAGTATGGGAGAAGGAAGCAAGCTGATGAAGATATTCTGAGCAGCATAACCTTTCCCTTAACAACTTGTGGGCTGAGAAGTAAGCTGCAAAGTGTTTTGCAAAATCTGAGCTTCACTCAGCATGATTGTTTATAGTCTTGTTTATAAAAAGAGGAAAAGAACAACCGATGTACAGTAGATTTGGTAACAAACCTAATAGGCAGGCTAGTTTATATTTTGCTTATGAATATGAAGAAAAGGAAAATACCTTATCCGAATGCAAAAATGGTGGAAAATGAGGGTATTGGACAATCAGCAGGAGAAATTTGCATATCAACTCCAGGGCAGCCATACCCAACACCTCAGGCCATGCAAGTGCTGGGCAAAACTTGTGTTTCAAGTAGAGACTGCTGCTACCAAGGGATGCTTGGCCCATGTGATTTCGAAGTCCTTTTTGACAATGGTCATATATACTTAAACATAAATACATATACACACACAATTATATGTGTATATTCATATATATATATATATATATATATATATATATATATATATATATATATATTATATTTTTTTTTATATATGTGTGTGTTGTGTGTTGTGTGATATAGTTGGGGTGTGGAGGTGGTGGTGAATGAATGGGGGGTAAAGGTGTGACCTCGAGTGCCAAGGGCGGAGAGTGACCTCCTGCCCTTTGACTACTCTGCTAGGTCTTGGTCTGCCTCTGGTGCTCTCCCCCTCTACCTGGTGAGACATCCTTATATCGAGCGACTCCTTGTCCTGCTGGCGGAGGTGCCTCGTACGATATTCTTTGGGTGTCCATTCTTCCGAGCGTGACGAAGGGCTGGTCGCCGGAAGAGAAAGTCTTGGGCTGACAAGGAAGGTGTGAACAACTGTTACCTTTGGACTGAGAGAGGAAGGCACAGCTTCCGTTTCGACCTTGGGAGGACGGAGTGTATTGTTGACATCGCAACACCCATCCAGTAGAGCATATTGTTGACAACCGCATGGGTGAAGAAGTTGTGGTTGTATGGGAGGTGGAGAATGAAAGGGGTCTTGTCTTGCTGGTATATTCAGGAAGGTACAGGTGTGACCCCGAGAGTGACCCCACGCCCCAAGTGCAAAGGGCGGAGAGTGTCCTCCTGCCCTGTGACTGCTCTGCTAAGTCTTGGTCTGCCTCTGGTGCTCTGCCCCTCTGCCTGGTGAGATGTCCTTGTATCCAGTGACTCCTTGTCCTGCTTGCGGAGGTGCCTCATACCATATTCTTTGGGTGTCCATTCTTCCGAGCGTAACGAAGGGCTGGTCGCCGGAAGAGAAAGTCTTGGGCTGGCAAGGAAGGTGTGAACAGCTTTTTCCTCTGGACTGAGAGAAGAAGGCACAGCTGCCATTTCGACCTTGGGAGGACGGAGTGTATTGTTGACATCGCAACACCCATCCAGTAGAGCATATTGTTGCAATTATAATATTATATATATATATATATATATATATATATATAT
>NW_020872660.1:352989-382506 GCF_003789085.1 Penaeus vannamei
GGCCAACAAATTTCTGCCTTATTTCTTCTAGTAAAATATAGCTGAGAGCTATTATTTACTTATAAATCACTAGATTGGTCTGTCTTGCCAGACGGTATGGGGTTGAGGTTTGTGGCCTTTGGCAGAATGTCAATTTGTGGAGAAGATGGAGATTGGCATGGAGGCTTTCATGGAAGTGTTAGTATTTATGGTAATTGTTACAGAGAGCGATGCACCTTTCCAGAGACTAAGTAAAAAAAAAAAAAAAAAAAAAAAAAAAAAAAAAAAAAAAAAAAAAAAAAAAAAAAAAAATCTGCAGGAAATTCAATGATTTTCCTTGATTTCGAGCGAGTACCATTTCTCCATCGAAGAATCCTTTGAATAGGTCCCATTAGCAGGGAGGCCAATGAAGTATATCAGGGGAAAGGGGAAATTTAGGGGGAAAGGAAAAAAAATTATAAGGATTAATTTTTTAATAATTAGATTAATAAATATAAAAAATGAAAAAAATAAACAGGCTTAAGTAAAGAAAATGGAGTAATAAAGATTAAAAATGTGTTTGGTTGTTTGTAATTTAATTTTGTTATTTTATAAGTTTTCGTATTAAAATTGTAAAAAACTAGCACCAACACAAAAAAAATGCTTAATTAAAATTGGCAGCCAAATAAAAGTTTTTTTATTTATTGTTTTCTCAGATCTTCGCCTACCCGTGTACCCCAAGCGCGCACACCTCACTACGGTCGAATCACATTGAACAAAGGAAACACAATCACAACAAATTTCTTCTATGTTTCTCGTGAGCACCTATGTACTCAAGAGTCAGAACTCCGGCGCGAAACACACCCTGAAACTCTTACCGGGAACCCAACCCACAATTTCGCAAAACTTACTTAGGCCCCCTATGTCAGAGCAAGATATCCCTGTTACACATTTGTATGGCGAATTCACATGTTCTAACCCCCCCCCCCCTCAAAAAAAAAAGAAAGAAAGTACGTTGACCAGTGAACCAACCGGAATTATATCAATATAAATTGCTGTAACTAGGCTAGTGCGGCCAGCAATATGCTATTCCATGGCCAGGCCCATGCCGACGTGCGGCGCTGGTCTCACCAGTTACCTAGCGCTTGATGGGTGTTAAGTCTGCGCGAGCGAGCGCGCGCGCGCAGGTCTGCCACATCCGGTGGATTCCTTTCTTCCCACTCCCTCTCAGACTGCCCTATGTCAGACAGTTGTAGCTCTAAAGTTATTCCTTCATAAGACACACATCTGCGTTTTGTTCCACGGCTGGGAACAACATCGCATCAATCCCGCAACATGACTATACCGTACTAGGTGTATTCCCACGCTATGTGTCACGGCTCACAAGATTTTAATTCCCGCACCCAACATGGAGATATCAAAAAACCAATTAAATACAGACCATGCCCCAGAATACACTCACTTCGTGCTAACATCAACCCACCTATTTTCTCTATGATGTGATCTAAACGTTTTTCGTTCTCATAATCTCTATTCTAAGTTGTCACAATCTCCGGTGTAATTATCCGGACAGGAACACGTGCTATGCCTTTGTGCGACGGCCGCGGCTAGATAGTGGATTCCCACAATATCGCAATACCACCTACGTTCCATCGCGGAAACACATAGTACCTCACGGCAGTCCCCGCTAAATATCTAATATATGCAATCACACCGTTCTCTTCATCATTCTGCACATCTATCTTCTGTTTGCGTTCATTTCTACGACTTGAACCCTCTTTAACCTCAATCCAAACACCGTCGTGTCAGCGTAATTGGATGAGGACCCAGTATGAGTGTGAACTAACACTTCGGGGCAGCCTAATGTCCCTGAGGTGTGCGGACTACTAATTCTCTACTAATTATTCTCGATTTCCACTGTGACATAATTATGTCTTGAAAAAACTCAGAATATGATCACACAGGCGGAAGAAACACAATTTAGGCCGGTGCACAACCAATACACCCTGTGATAGTTTCTAGCTCAAAATAGAGCAGGCTGCGTGAGCTGTCAACGTGGACTGCGTCGCCTCAAGAAAAAGTGTGAAACACTCGATGTGCACGATATCTATATGGAGGGTATAGTATTGAATTATCAAATTATCCAAATCTGAAGATGTAAGGTAACATTAATTAAAAGACTTTAAGGGACCGTCTCTCTCACTCCTCTCTCTCTCCTCTCTCTCTCCAGCGGTCTCTCTCTCTCTCTCTCGCTCTGGTCGTGCTCTCTCTCCCTCTCCTCGCGCCTCTCCCTCTCCTCTCTCTCTCATCTCTCTCATCTCTCTCTCTCTCTCTCTCTCTCTCTCTCTCTCTCTCTTTCTCTCTCTCTCTCCTCCTCTCTCTCTCTCTCTCTGCATTATCCTCTATCATCTACCTGCATTCCGAAGTCTTCCGGACATTGCCAGCACGTAACGGTTCTCAAAATCTTACGTATAGTGTAGAGTGATGGCAGTGATCTGGAGGGGTCTATAGGCGTAAATTGACCATTTTTAAAAATTTCTCAAAAATCCAAAAGAAATCATACAGCCATTCTGATTTCATGTCTGAATAGAACTATCCTTCTACTATTATATGCAGAAGCATATAATAGTAGATTTTTGAGAAGTCAACCTTACTTTTTTTTTTGTTAATATTTTCCGAAGGTGACTGTTGAAACACCCTAATAGGAGATTTTGAAAACATATGTCACTTTTAAAAGGAGCACATGAGTATATTGCAAATTCTTTTTTGCAGCATGTAGTAGATCTACAATTCAGCTAGAAAATGATCCATAATACGTAAAAATTGGACTGAAAATACGTGTGATATGCGTAAAAATGTACGAAATACTTTTATATTATTGTGACGGACCTAAAGTCGCGATCTTTTTCCTTTTCATTATTTATACATTTTACATAAGAAATCATGTACTGAAAATACGTGTGATATGCGTAAAAATGTACGAAATACTTTTATATTATAGTATCTATTATTTACCTATTATTGTTTCTCTAATGGGGTTTACAACGTATAATATTGGCCGAAAGAATAACTGTTCCCCAGTCGGACGGAAATCATATGAAGCTTTTCTCATCGTGGCCGGGGCGTTAAAGAGCGATGACTCAGGTCTCTTTACCTATGTGGAGCAAGGATGTATAACTCTATGGGGCCGCATAGCCATTTTTCACACTCAGTCTCCCGTGAAAGACGAAAAACGAGTACATAGCGGTGTAAAAATGTGTATATAGGGTATGTATGCACATATAGATCAATTTCGTGTACCCAATGACCTTTTGTTTATTTATAGTGTTACTTCCGTTTGTTTCTTTGTAGATTTTTTTTTCTTCTTCTTCTTCTTCTTCATCTTCTTCTTTCTAACTCGAAAAAGATCTGATGAAACAGATTTGCATAAAATTTTTACCTGAGTTTTGGCTTAGCCTAATTAATATTCCATAAAATTTTGGTGGTGATCCGGAACATTTGCAATCCTTAATTCCAATGAAATATTATTTTCATGATTGAAATCGCTAAATGTGACATAATGATTAGAGATAATTTTTAAAGAGATTTTCTGAAAGCTTATTAAATTTAACATTGAAGATAACAACCTTCATTTTTTCAGATAATTTAAAAAATCTCGCCATCCAAAAAGATAAAAAATTTTTTCAAAAATGAAGAAATTTTTCATACAAATGAATAAACATGATATGCTGCTCATATGGAATATTTTATTTTTATGTTTTCATCATACATACAAAACATTGCGAAGTGGGCTTTGGAAAATAACCAAAAAAAAAGTAAGGTCGACTTCTCAAAAATGGCTTCTGCATATAATAGTAGAAGAATGGTTCTGTTTAGATATGAAATCAGAATGGCGAAGTTTTTTTTTTTTTTTTTTTTTTTTTTTTTTTTTTTTTTTTTTTTTGAGAATTTTTTAAAATGTTTAATGTAGGCCTATAGACACCCAAGGTCACTGCCACCACTCTACACTACGTAAGATTTTGAGAAATCATTATGTGCTAGCAGTGTCTGGAAGACTTCGGAATGCAGGTAGACGATGGAGGATTAAGGTGTAGTAAGGCAATTATTATACCTTGTTTTGTTAATATGAAAATAATCATGAAAAGATAAAGAAAACAAAAAAGGCTGATATTTTGGCACACCACCTGTTGGGGGGGGGGGGGAATGGTCACGGGCGCAATTTATGTCCAAATTAAACATATTATGGCTCATTTTGTAGAAAAATAAAATATCTACAATATGTATGAGAGTATTTTTGCAATTTTTGCCTGTGCTTCTTGTAAAAGTGGTCAATGTAAGGTAAATTTTACCTTTTTCTGTTTTCTTGAAGTAAAAAATTTGATATCGAAAAAACCCTCTCGAACAAGTTGTAGCTATAGGGTTGTTCTGTGGAAAAAAAAAAAAAAAAAAAAAAAAAAAAAAAAAAAAAAGAAATTGAATGTCTTACCATTTTTGAAGACATGAAAGTTTGCCCCCCACGCTCCATTTTCAGATTGCTTTTTTCTTTCTTTATTTATTTATTATTATTGAGAATTCAAAAAGGTTCGCCCGTTTAAAAAAAAATCAACCACAGGCAATGGGAAGTGGTCTAAATATAAAGGTGTGAGTTTCATAAAAATCGGCAAAAAAAAAAAAAAAAAAAAAAAAAAAACACAGATGTTCCCCGTAAAGGCATAGATGTGTAACATCAGACACAGATAATTACCCAAATATCATTTTGACAATATAGTAATACATCAAGTAGTTCGACAATAAGAAAATGCGTTCATCGGTCAGTCTTGTGTTTTTTTTTGCAAGGTAAACAAGCTAATGGCCTTCGAATTTGAAAGGCAAGTGCACGGTATATTTTTGTCATTTAGCAGTGACTGTAAGGTCTATAAGATGTTGATGTCCATTTCACTCTGTCTACTCGCATCGGTTTCTTCAACCTCCACCATTTTTATTTTTTTATTTGATTGTCAGTGTTTTCATGCAACGTAGACAAGACATTTACCAAGAGTTGCATTTGGAAAATAGATATTGCCCGATCATGGCACTTCAGATGCATTTCAAGAAAGATTTTTTTTGTGTGTCAGCACTTCCTGTGGTGAGACTTCATTATGCTCACTCACCCGCACACATGCACCCACACATGCGTGCGTGTACACACACACGCACACACACACACGCGCGCGCGCATGTGCTCACATACGCACACACAAATGCACACACATATACGCACCCCCCCCCTCCCCCCACACACGCACACAAACAATGCATATCACTTACATCATTTAGATTATTTGACTATTATGTCATTAAGAATTTTGTGTAAGATGGGTGATGAGTATGACTCCCCATGAGTGCACAAAAATTTTGGATGCATAAGATCTGGACTAGGATGATGCATTCAATTCTCTTTCTCCCTCGTCTCTCCCTATGTCCTTCCTCCTCCCCTCCTCTCCTCCTCCTCCTCCTCCTCCTCTTCCTCCTCCTCCTCCCTCCTCCTCCTCCTCCTCCTCCTCCTCTTCCCCCTCTCTCCCCTCCCTCCCCCTCCTCCTCCTCCTCCCCTCTCGCTCCTCTTCTCCCCCCTTCCTCCTCCTCTTCCCCCCTCCTCCTCCTCTCCTCCTCCTCCTCCTCCTCCTCCTCCTCCTCCTCCTCCTCCTCCTCCCTCCTCCTCTCTTCTTCCTCCCTCCTCTCCTCTTCTTTCTCTCCCCTCCTCTTCTCTCTCCTCCTCCTCTTCCTTTCTCTCCTCCTCCTCCTCTTTTCTTCTTCTCTCTCCTCTCTTCTTCCCTCCTCCTCCTCCTCTTCCTTTCCCTCCTCCTCTTCTTTCCTCCTCCTCTCCTCCTCTTCCTCCTCCTCTCTCCTCCTCTCTCTTCCCCTCTCCTCTCCTCTTCCTCCTCCTCCTCCTCTCTCTCTCCCTCCTCTTCCTCCCCTCTCTCCTCCTCTTCCTCTCTCCTCTCCTCTCCTCCCTTCCTCTCTCTTCCTCCCCTCCTCCTTTTCCTTCCCTCCTCTTCCTCCCTCCTCTTTCCTCTCTCCTCTCCTCTCCTCTTCCTCTCTCCCCTCCTCCCCCTCTTCCTCCTCCTCCTCCTCTCCTCTTCCTTCCTCTCTCCTCTTCCTCCTCCTCCTCTCTTCCTCCTTCCTCCCTTCCTTCCTCCTCTTCCTCCCTCCTCCTCTCCTCCTCCTCTTCCTCCTCCCCTTCTCTTCCACTTCCTCCTCCTCTTCCTCTTCCTCCCACCTCCTCCCTTTCCACTTCCTCTCTACTCCTCTTCCTTGTCCTCCCTCCTCCTCTTACTCTTCCTGCTCCTCCTCTTCCTCTCCTCTCCTCTCCCCTCTTCCCTCCTCCTTCTCCTCTTTTTCTCACTCTTGCTCCTCCTCTCCTCCTCCGCTCCTCCTCTTTCCTCTTCCTCACTCCTCCTCCTCTTCCTCCTCCCTTCATTCTCCTTGTCTTTCTCCTCTTTCTCTCTCTTCTGCTTCCTCCTCTTCTCTGCTCCTCCTCCTCTTCATCCACCTCCTCCTTTTCACTGTCCTCCTCCTCCTCCTTCAACTTGTTTTGTTTCTCCTTTTCCACCTCCTTTTCTTCCCCTTTCCCTTTCCCCTCTCTCTCCCCTCTCTTCCCCCTTCCCTTCCACTTCCTCTTCCTTCCCCCTATCACCTTCACTCTTCCCATCTGCCTCCTCTCTCACCTTTTAAGTGTCTCTTGATTTTTTCCCATTTAGTTATTGAGTAGAATACAGTGTTTCATAGAATTGATTCCCTTTTCTTTTCTTTTAGATTATGGTAAGATAATGGACACCCAAGGCAGTGTAAGCAGACTCACAGCCGAGCAACAAATTAATGGCACCAGTAGCAGGTGAGGCATTTTGATTTCTTCTTTTCTGTTAATTTGTTATTACTGGTCATTAATTTACATTCCTACTACAAATGATAATGAGGATGAAAAGTAGTTGTAATTGTTATTTGTTTGTATATGTTTGATATTTTGAATATTTTGTTATTTTGAATTTAAGGAGAATTATTTTTAGAATAAGGTAACTTAAGGGGACCGCCCCAGATGGGGGGACAGGGGGTCAAATTGATTTAGCTAGCATATAGTATAGGTACATGGATGAGGAAACTACCAAATGAGTATTAAAGGCTTGCTGTGGCTAGTTCCCTTGCAATGAACGCGAGACCGGCTAAACACCTGGGGAGGCTCGTTACTAACGAGCGCCCAGGTACACCTATGTGAACTTTTGCTTGTTGCAATCCAGCATATGGTATTTGATTATGACATTGTGAATAGATATGACTTCGTGAATGTTCAAGGACCGCTTTTATACCAATATCAGAAAAAAATTATATCAATGATTTATGACAAAAATTTTTGTGAAATACATCTTTAAAAAAATGTAAGCTTTGTGTCCTTTTACACAAATTATGCTTCCATCGAGACTCCCTGGTAATGTGTTGTAGCTTACGAAGTGATCTGTACGTATACTGAGTACGAAGCACTTAAGGTTTGAAAATAGCTGTATAAGTAAGGATTGAAATATTTCCGTTAGACTTGACTCAATGGTGGGTACATCACAGCATTGGTAAATTTGATTTGTTTTGAAATTGGTTGTTACTTTTGTAAAGGGCATTTCAGTGCGAAGGGTACCTAGAAGTTGGATTTTTGAACTTCGGATATATAAGGGAGATACTAATTATTTCATATTGAAGATGATAGTATGCACTAATACCCACTCTGAAATAAAAACTCTGGAATTTTGAGCTCGTTTGCATACACAGTCTTCGTCTAGAGTTGTAAAATCTATCGCATCTATTTCGTGCAATTCCGATAAAAAATGTTTAAACGTTACTGTAGGTCTTAGGTACCATAAATTTGCAAATATCCAACCACATCTAGGCGTCTGCATGATATTATGCACTTCTTGGTAAAGATAATGAGTGCAAATGGATAATCAATAACTCTACACTCGTTTTCAATTGCAGTCTTTTACTATTGACAATTATCGAAGGAAACTGTTTGAGAGGGATATCTAATATACTTTACTCCTCTTGATATAAAAGTCAATGTAGGCCTACTAAATGATAATTAATTTTTAAAACTTTGCGCGTGTGTTTACGTACATATTATCCTCCTTGAAATTTATAAACACCCAGTGACCATCTCTCCCCCACCCCACTCCACTCCACACCACTCCCCTTTCAAAATTGAACCACCATATTGTATTCATGCTAGGACTTTATAATTAGGATGATTTTGTACTAATGTTGCCATCGACTAGATTATTTGTCTCTATGGTTCAATGCACTCATTAAACTTTTCTGACAAAAATATCATCTTTTATGTCCAACAACAACAAAAAAAAAAATACATACCTTTATATGGAAAGCATCCCTATTGAAAATGATAATTCCGATTGACTTAGTAATCATCGCATCGCAAAGTACACTAAATAAGTTTTTCATATATATAACATTAGATTTAGAGAAAAATAACAGAGATAACGAACTTTGGTAAGCTGTCAAAATGTAATATGCCGTATCTCTGTTCTTTGTTTACATTACCTTTGGTACATCACTCTCATAATTTTTGTGCAATTCAAATGCAGTTTGTTGCTTTTGCTAGAGCCTCGGACCCCTGAGGCCATGTAAATGGCCGATTTTTAAATTATGGCCTTGATCAAAAAATGTAAATTTTTTGATGCAGAAAGAAACATACCAAAAATAGTACTCTATGTCAACTGGACCCCAAAAAAAGGAAATAGAAAAAAATTGGCCATTTACATGGCCTTAGGCCGTGAATTTTATGAGGATTATTTAGGAAAAAACTGTGGGCATGATGATGTACCAAAGAAGAGAGGGGAAAAAAACTATTTTTAAATTTTTTTTGTTTTGGGGGCATCCCCCCTATAGGGGTGCAAGGTCAAAATTATATATGAGATGAAGTGCAATTCTATGCTCTATATTATGCAAAAAGAATCAGTGAGTTATCTCCAACCTTCCTCATTCCAGGTCACCAGGAGATGGGTCCAGCACACCCAGGTCACCCAGGGTAAATAAGGTTAGAACTTATCTACTTTCCTGTACGATAGTGTTGTGTGACTTATAGGATTGATTGGGTCTTATGCCCATACTTATATTGTCCATGATTTTGCAGCAGAGTGAGTGAGAAGTGAAGTGAAGCAGTTCTCATGCCTTTAGGTGAAAACTGTTTATTTCAGGAATGAATATGCAATACAACTTTCAGACACATATTGTCACAACCCCCCCCCCCCCACACACACACACACACACACACAAAGGTTAATCAGAAGAAACTGAACATTTTTAAACTGAAGGATTATTATCAAACATGTCAGTGAAAATAAGAAAAAAATAAAGGCACATAAGTAGCCCGATATCAGTAGAACAGCAGAGAATGAGAGCAAAGGTTGTCGTCAGCTGGCCCTTGTTCCTTGTCTCCCTCACTTTCCCCTTTTTTCCTGTTACATAATGAACATGATTTGTAAAGTTCTGTATTATTTGTCATGTTCTGGAACACTGATGCACTAGACTACATGCCAATTAATGTACTGGATTTCCAGATTATTCAGATCTTTGAAAATGTCTATATATTGCTTGCAATGCAGTGAAAGACAGCAGGTGGCATGGTTTGACCAAAGTTGTTAAGCCTTTACCTATGGATGACATGTATGACATGTCATGCCAAGAATGGCTATCTTGCCAGTGACATGTATGTCATACCTCTTTATTTTAATACATTTACAGTTTATAGCCTATATATTGTATGGACTTTGCACGTTGGTGGTGGGACACTTTGTGAAATATTGGAAAAGAAAAGCACTAAGGCCTAATTGATAAATACATGTCACTATCAGAGCTACAAACCAGGTCATAAATGATTCATATATAACATGAAAACATACATACAGGTGGCCTGCACATGACACTTGTTGCGCTGTTATAGACAACCCTACTCTTTATGTTAAATGATCAGATGAATTTCCCAACAATTTTGGATAAAATAGATTGTATAGATATAGATAAGTAGATATCTGTAAATGCTTATGTGAAAGTGAGAGAGAGAGAGAGAGAGAGCGAGAGCGAGACCGAGCAAGTGAGAGCCAGAGCAAGTGAGAGCCAGAGCAAGTGAGAGCCAGAGCAAGTGAGAGCCAGAGCAAGTGAGAGAAGAGAGAGAGAGAGAGAGAGAGAGAGAGAGAGTGAGTGAGTGAGAGAGTGAGTGAGTGAGTGAGTGAGTGAGTGAGTGAGTGAGTGAGTGAGTGAGTGAGTGAGTGAGTGAGTGAAGGAGGAGAAGAAGAAGAAGAAGAAGAAGAAGAAGAAGAAGAAGAAGAAGAAGAAGAAGAAGAAGAAGAAGAAGAAGAAGAAGAAGAAGAAGAGAGAGAAAAAAAAGAGAGGGAGAAAAAAAAAGAGAGGAGAAAAAAAAATGAGGAGAAAAAAAAAGAGAGGGAGAAAAAAAAAAGAAGAGGGAGAAAAAAAAAAAAGGGAGAAAAAAAAAGGAGAGAGGGAGAAAAAAAGAGAGGAGAAAAAAAAAGAGAGAGAAAAAAAGAGGGAGAAAAAAAAGAGAGGGAAAAAAGAGAGGGAGAAAAAAAAGAGAGGGAGAAAAAAAAGAGAGGGAGAAAAAAGAGAAAAAAAAGAGAGGGAGAAAAAAAGAGAGGGAAAAAAAAGAGAGGGAGAGAGGGAGAGAGAAGAAAAAAGAGAGAAAAAAGAGGGAGAAAAAAAAAAGAGCAGAGGGAGAAAAAAAAGAGAGAGAAAAAAAGAGAGGGAGAAAAAAAAAGAGAGGGAGAAAAAAAAAGAGGGAGAAAAAAAAGAGAAAAAAAAGAGAGGGAGAAAAAAGAGAGGGAGAAAAAAGAGAGGAGAAAAAGAGAGGGAGAAAAAAAGAGGAGAAAAAAAAGAGAGGGAGAAAAAAAGAGAGGAGAGAAAAAAGAGAGGGAGAAAGAGAGCAGAAAAAAAAGAGGGAGAAAAAAAAAAAGAGGAGAAAAAGAGAGAGAGAGAGCGAGAGAGCGAGAGAGAGAGAGAGAGAGAGAGAGAGAGAGAGAGAGATATGCATATACATGCTCACTTATATATATATTTTTTTTTCTAGGGTGGAAAAACTGTAAAGGATAAGCGTTCAGATTCGGATTTTATTTTTGGAAAACTCATTGGTGAAGGAAGCTTTTCCAGTGTAAGTGCCAGTGCATTCTATAATTGATTCCAGTTTTGCTAATGAGACTAACATATGTGTGTGTGTATATATATATGCATTATGTAATATCTTTGTCATCATTGAATAGATTCTTAATGAGCTCTTTACATTCCAGGTTTACCTTGCAAAAGACATACATACAAACCAAGAATATGCAGGCAAGTTACTTATTTTTGGGTTCTCTTTTGTTTAGAGATCAGCTTCCTGTTTCTCTCCCTTTAATTATTTTGCTGAAGTTGTAAGTTTCGTGTGTTTATGCTTCTTTAGTTCAGAAAACCATCAGTGCAGTAGCATTTAATTTTTTTTCAGTAATTTACTAGCTCAGGCACTTGCTAATATTACAGTGCTGATTTTTTCATTTCTGTGGTAATAAACAGTTTTTGCAAATGATTTTAGCTATAAGGATGAAAATATTCTAATGTCTAGTAGGGGCAAAATGGTTAATGTGAAAATCGGTTGCAGAAATTTTGATCAAAGTGTTTTAGAAGAGAATTGCAATAAGACTTTAGAAAGCAATGGTAGGAATTTTCAGGCAGCTTGCAGTCCAGAAAGTGTGGGACACAAGAGTAAATCCTTCATGCATTAACTATGTTGTTCATATGCACCCCTAGATATAGTTCATTCTGAGTATGATAGAATAGCTACTTTAGATTTTTTAACCCGTTGCCGACGGGTGGCACGTATGTACATGCCATGGCTGTTGTGGAACGAATGCCGGGGGGCATCATGTCATGCCCATTCCCGTGCCATTGGCTCGTCGAACGGAGGTTGTTTTTCTCCGATAGTAGCGGCACCATTTATATGGTAAAGATTTTAGGCAATGGCACATATAATGAAGGTGAACCTTCAAAATTTTAATATTTTTATAAATTTTAGCAAAATAAAAGCTTTTAGGTGCTAAATGTCGCTCGCAAACTACCGATCGAGCTGGGCGCAAACAGGTGAAACTGCCAATGGGCGCCAACAAGCCCGTGCATACGTCCACTTGCCAAAACTTTTACCCGTCGGCGATGGGTTAACCCAATAACGACGGGTGTCCCATATATGAGACACCTGAAAAAATAAATATTGCCAGGTGTCCCACTAGTGTGACGCTGTATCAGGGCTTGCACACCAATTTTGTAGCCGCCCAGATTTAGAAGGATTGTGGCACAAGCATGACAATATTGTAGAAGTCATACTTGTTAGTGCTGTTTTGTTTGGAAAGTTTAAGGGGGCTGTCACACTCAAGAACGAAGTTTGTCATTTATGATTGGATTTTCGTGATTTTTAAAATATAATATATATACATATACACTGATAAACGTCACCAAGTTTCATACCATTTGAATAATAAACTAAGGTGTTATTTAAGAAAAACGAGTTTGTGAAAAATCACAAAGTTTGATATTCACACTTTATCCATTAACCAAACTTGTTGAAAAAAATACCATATTTACTTAATGATAATACAAAAAGGCTCGATTATATGGATCTTTGATTTCCTTTTAGTTTAGTGGGAATTTATTTTTTTTATTATCTTTATTTTTATTTTTATCTAAGTGCTCTGTCTTACGAACTCAAGATATAATATATGGACTTCTTTTACGTGAATGAAAACATCCATAATGTAAAAATTCACAAATTTATTCAGCTTTCAAATGACCCAAACCCCATTAGAATCTCCAAATAGTTTTGGAAAAATAAAAAAGAATGTTGACAAACGTGTAGTTTTGAGATATCGGGCTCCGAAGTTTAGGAGACTTTTCCCACAATTTTGTTTTTGATTTTGTTTTTGTTTTGTTTTGTCTATTTTATTTATTTATTTATTTTTTTTAGAATTATTATCTCAGCCTCAATCTTGCTGCATTCTATGGCATTCACATGGTATTTTGAAGTGTAGCTGGTAACTGGTCCCCCCCTTTTGCAAAGTACTTATGGCAATAACTGCACATAATTGTAGAATTTGCGCGTGTCTTCATAGACTTCACAATGCCTAACCTGACTATGTGTGGTATTTCCTAAGTTTAAACAACTGCTGCAGCTGTGATTGAGATTTATTTCTTATCATATAATGTTTATTAGATACAAAAATAACATCTACCATTAGTTGTGACCCGTTACTGTGTAATGAGGGTGTACGTCTGCAAGATGTGTCATAGAGGTAGGACCTATTAACATTTTGTTTCCTAGAATGGCAACATCTTGTTTCCCAGAGTCCCAGTCTTGGCGATCAGCTGATGGATAAACAGAGTTGCCAGCTAACTACCAGAGAATACCAAAATAAATTGAAAAAAAAAAATCAGAAAAAAAAAAATTCTGTTGAGTATATATGCATGGACATGACAAGGTAAACATCGGAGCGAGAGGGCGGGGGGGTCAGATATTTATTCATTACTCCTTTATTCTTATGTATTTACAGAAATATTACATCAATGGGTTGCCAAAGCCTACTAGATTACATGAGAATTTTTTCATTTTTTTTAGTATTTTTTAAAATATTCGTCAAAAATCTACGACGGCAACCCCCTTAACTTATCCATTAATTTAAAAGGCAGTGCACAGTTTATTATTCCTACACCTGTTAAATGTTTCATTCATATATACTAACATGATTGGAGAAAATGTGAAAACAGTTTGCAGTTTGTAATGCAATGATTGTAACATACAGTGAAGTACACTTTTTTTATTATTCCCACAAAAGAGACAAGCAAGGAGAGAGTTGAAAAATTAAAACAAAGTGGTAATTGGCAGAAATTTACTGGCAAGTGGTAGGACTAACAGGCTTCCCACAAAACCCATAAATTATGTATGTGAGAGTAAACCTAGTAGCCAATTGCACACCAATTGGCTTAAATGATGTTTATAGTGGCATTGTTGGGAGTGAAAAAGCTTAGGCATTATAGTATTTAACATCATCAAGGGTTTTGAGACATAAAGGTGTTGTATGGTTCTTTTGTGACTTTATTGAAATAGAGAGATACTGTGCTAATAAGTAAAGTATAGGTAGATTTCAGTGACATAATTACTCAACAGTCTAGCTTGTCTCGCATGGCATGTGAACAGCCAGCCCACCCATTTGCAAGCTATGACCTATATATAAGTCATAGTTATTATTTCATGATGACTTTAGGCATGCCTGTTACTGTGTGTGTGTGTGTGGGGGGGGGGGGGGAGCCTAATCTCCTTGAAAGTCTCATGGTAATGTCAAGAAAACAACCCTAAACAAATTTATTTTTGAAAGCATTAACTGTCAACAGAAAAAATGGGTGTGAGTTATCCACCAGGACTACTTTTAGGTCAGGGAACAGCATATTTTGTTTGCAAAAAGGAGAGGAAATATTCATGGAGCCCAATCCTCTTTCAACTTCTTTTTTAAGTCATGTTTTATTTTGTTTACAGTAATATGTGTATGATTAAGACTTGTTTAGGAATAGTATTTGGCAAATCTGAACCTTTCATCTAGTCATCCAGTCTAGCGTTTGAAGATATTTCTTTCCTGTCACTTTTTATTGTACAATATTGCATATTTACATGTAATGAAATGTGGAATGTAACTGCACTAGCAGAGACTGACTTTTGAATGCTTCAGAAATGCCTGTTTATTGTATGATTTATGTTTGTGGACTGGGAATCACTATATTCTTTTCTTTTCTTTGTTTACAGTTAAGGTCTGTGAGAAGGAGTTAATTATTCGAGAGAAAAAAGTCCAGCAAGTGACGAGAGAAAAAGATGTAATGAACATCCTCAACAGCAACCAGAATCCAAAAGCTCCATTCTTTGTTAAGTTGTCATATGCCTTTCAAGGGGATTATAAGCTTTGTATCCTTTGATGTGTTCAACGTATATTCATTCTTGGTCTGTAGAACCCATGTTTCTTTCATGTTTCAAAGTATAGCTGTGTTTGTTTTCTTTTTTACTTGTTTGTTTGAAAGCTGGTGGCAATTTTTTTTAAAGTGATATTTTCAGTATTCTGCATTGCAATGCTCTAGAATCCTTAGAATCCATAAAACCATAAATTTTATTATAGAGTTGATATAGTCACTTTATCTCAAAAAAAAAAAAAAAAAAAAAAACTAAGTAATGCTTTAGAAATGTGAAACATTGATGCTGAGAGTTTTATTATGTTTTTTTTTTTTTTTTTTTTTAACACATTGATGGCTATATTTATTACTAGAGTAAATCCCAAAGAAGTCAATTAAATACTGTCAAAACAGTTTTGAAAGCTTTTTGAGCTAAGCATCATCATTATAATTTCTAGTGTAGTGTTTATATTTGAAAGATTGTAAAGGAAGTATTTATATATTTTTGAGGATGATATTTTTTCCTTAACTTGATGATATAGATTTTGTGATGACATACTGTAAAAATGGTGAACTTCTTAATTTAATCCAAAGGGTAGGCAATTTTGATAGAGAGTGTGCAAGGTTCTACACTGCAGAAATAATCAGAGCATTAGAACATCTTCATTCATTAAATATTATTCATAGGTAAGTGAGCATATTTTATTAGTAAATTATTTCTATGGATGGTTTACCAACTCATTTTTGGTTCCTAAGACCAGCAGATATATCAATCTCAGGATTTGTTTTCTCTGTAAGGAACCATTTTCTCATTTGAATAAAGTTTTGAGTCCTAAGAAATGAACAGCCTGAGTTCCTTTGTTTGAGATATTGCACTGGCTGTAGATTTTGTTGCATACAGATGGCTTTACAAGAGCTCAGCCGCCAAGGAATCAACAGTGAACTATAGTGACCATGTCTGGTTTTTCCATTCCTTGAATTTGTGGGGGGATTTTTTTTTTTTTTTTCTTTTATGCATTTGATATTGATACTGTTATTGTTATTATTTACATTCTGAGCATTATAATGGTATCAAAATGCTAATGACAATGAGAATGATAGAACGATAAAAAAGCATCTTTCTGAAAATCAAGGAAAAAGGGAAGCAGGTGTGATAGGACTGAAATTACAATGGATATGGCATGTCTTTTTTCATACATAGCCATTGGGTTAATCCGGTTACTTCACACAATCACATGGACCAAAAGATTGGCAATAGGCTTACATAAGCAATTACTCTACTGGTTGTGCGGTGTGTAGGCCTGGGTGCACCCAAACACTTGTGTGTGGTGACAAGACTCTATGCCACCCCTTTGCAATATTATTTTACATTAACATTTTTAGTTTTTTGATATTTTTAATGTTCATATTTGTCTTTTAAGTTGCTTTATCAAGATGGTAATAAACTGTTTTCCTTGCACAGACTCAATATCACCTCTCTATGGAGTAAATAACTCAATGAAAAGAAAAGGAAAAAGAAAAAAGTAATATTTGTTATTTATGTGATTTTATTTTATTATTATTTTTTTTAATTTTATTATTATTTTTTTATTTATTTTTTTTAATATTCAGTTTTCTGTAATACAACCATTGCTACTTGTCATGGTAGCCAGAAATAGGATGCTTAGCATGAAAGTAGTATACTCAATGGAGCTGGTGTTATTCCAGTCATGGCTCATAGACACTACATTCCACTCTTGTTTATCGATGGGAATAATGCAAAAGCTAATTTCTAAACACCAAATCAGTCTAATCAACCTCAAAGAGGCTTTTGCAGTCATGGCGAGTCTGTTCAGTCACCCTGGCTTTTGTCCATGATGGCAAGTTCGGTGCACCCAGCCCACGGCCATTTTTTTTCATGACAGGATGTTCATGTCACCCACCCCCTCAGGCCAAATTTTTTTCATGGCATGATGGTGCAAGGAGCAGGAAAGGAAAGAACCTATTTTCCATTATGAACTTTAATAGACTATATGTATAACTTGAGTACTTTACTATGATTTTATATTTATAGAAGAAGGATAAGGAAAGTGTTCTTTCTTAGTGTCCTAGTTATGAATAAACTTAAGTAATGATTGCTTTGTTTCTTTCAGAGATTTAAAACCAGAAAATATTTTGCTAGATGAAAGAATGCACATAAAGATAACAGACTTTGGCTCTGCTAAGATTATTTCCAAAGAAGAAATAGAAGGATTAGATGGTAAGTGGGACATTGTTATACTATTAGAGGTCATGTGCATCTGAAGGTGTTTGATTAACTATAATTGATTCAAAATTTAATTTATAATGTTAGCATTGCTATGTTCATGTTAATGTACTCCATCTAATAATTATGGTGCTGTAATGACTCTCTGCTTATTTTTTATAGAAGAAATTTTAGAGTGACAAAATATTTTAGAAAACGCTTTTTGGCAATTGGTCTGAGAACACCTTTGAAATGCATACCCATATTCAGACTTGGCACTTGGAATATGAAAAATAGTAAGTTGTAGATTTAATATTTCAAAAAGAAAAAAAAATCCTAATATTCTCAAACTTAAAGATGTGTTCTACTTTAGTGTGGTATGTTTTAACAGATGGCAAGGCCCGCAAAAACAGTTTTGTTGGAACTGCCCAGTATGTATCGCCAGAATTACTAGAATCCAAGAAAGTGGGGCCAGCATCTGACCTCTGGGCTTTAGGCTGTATATTGTACCAGATGGTTTCGGGGCTTCCACCTTTTAGGTCCAGGTAAGGAAATTCTAGTTGTAAGTGGTTTCAGGCAAACTGACAAGTATTTGTGATTTTTTATGTTGATTTTGTAAGAATATTTCTTTGGAAACCGGAAGGAAATGCAGGAATTTCTATGTGTAGATTCATTTTGAACAGAGAAGAAATAAAACAGAGTGAAAAAGAAGAAAACATGCAAATATACTGAAACGGCCTTTGGCATATCCACATGTTTTCTTGTTCTTCACTTTCTTGTTTTATTTGGAAGAATATCTATCTGTTGATATATTTTATATTGTTCCATTTATGAGTTATATAGTTATGTGAATATGGTTAACAGGCATTCTTTGTCAAACCAATTCATGTTTTGTTGTTGATGCAAGGAAACATAGAATACAAAATTGTTTTAGAATGTTGTCTGGCAGTTAGACAGGGTCATTGGTTTTAGTTTAGAAAACAATAACTTGATATTAAAAATTCAATATTGAAAATAATTAAAGTGACTTTCATTGGACATAAAATGTGTGAGATATGATTGAACATAAATATTATGCAATATTATACCTTTCAGTTTTTTTTTTATTGAAAATAAAAAAGAAATAATTTCACACTTTTGAATTCATGCTATATACTCCATAATAGCTTCCCCAAAACTATGTGCATTGCATGTTTAACCGACTTATGACGAGTGTCTGAGACACCCAGAAAAAAAAAAAAATTGCTGGGCGTCCCGCCAGTGTGACGCTGTATTGGGGTTCACACTCCAACTCAGCAGCGGGCTGCAGCCGGTGCACGGTAATGTAGGATGTTATTTTCGGCTTCAAAATACACCGGCCGTAATGGGTTAACATATTATGAGAGAAAGGATACTTCTATGTAGTGCTTCAAAGAAATGTAGGGAAGCATTTCCCTGCAGCAAGGAATATTCTTCCTTAAATTCTTTTGCGTTAATAGTGGGATGTGAATTGTTCCCAACCTAAGGTGAGAGGGTGCTTCCCTCTTAGCACGTTGGATCCAGTTGCATCTCATAAATCATGGTGCTGAAAATATGGGCAGTGGGTTTCTTAAATGGCCAATGTGCTTGGTGTGAATAGGCCAAGCATGCACAATCACCCATGAGTGGTGACAAGACTGTATGCCTCCCCTTGCAAAATTATTTTGCATAAACTTTTTTAGCTTTTTTACCATTTTTCAATGTCCATATTTGTCTTTTGATTTGCTTTATGTAGATGGCAATTAGCTTATTTTCCTTGCACAGACTCTATGTCATCTCTCTATTTAGTAAATATCATGTGGTTATTTGTTTCATATATCTTATTTTTTCACAATATTAAATATTCTGTAATACAACCAGTTACATTGGCCAGGAATACAATGCGCAACATGGAAATGGCGTCCTTCCCAGAGTTGGTACACTTTCAGTCATGGCTTGTGCACATAATATTCCACATTCATTAATTGATGGGAATAATTCTAAAGCTCCAAATGAGTCTAATCACACTCCAAGAGATTTGTGAACTTGTAGCGAGTCTTTTCTGTCACCCTGGCCTTCGCTCATGACAGGAAGTTTGTGTCACCCGGCCTGCAGCCATTTTATACGATGACAGCATGTTCGTGTCACCTGACCCTCGACCTAAATTATTACATGACGGGACTGTAATGTCATCTGGATCATAGGGGTTAATGCCCTTGAACCCTTGCTGCAAGGATTAACATGGGCTTTTCTTGTAATCCCGTGTCGGTGCCCAGAGTAGAGGCATTCTCTTACTTTTCTTATGTTATCATGAAATATATGAGGTTTAGCTACCAATGAAGTGTTAGGAGAGTGGTTCACTGAGCTAACTGGAAAGAAATATAGAGCCAAATCTGACGCTTATAAACTATTCAATCATGCCTATTAACCCCCTCTTGACGGGATATCCCTACTCCATTCTGAGCCATGCACTTGGCTTTACATGCAATTAGCTGGTGGAGTGAAAAGTTAAAAGCGCTTAAGGGGACCGTCCTGGAAAATGGCCACTTTTCCCTACTCTTTACATCATAAAAAAATGTTGGGTAGAGATAACTCTTTGATTCTTTTTGTATGATATAGAGTATAGAATTGTGCTCTGTTATATATATAAATTTTAACTTTGCTTCGCCAATGGGGGTTAACACCCCCCAAAAAGTCGAAAAAATTGCTTTTTTTTTTTTTTTTTTTTTTTTTTTTTTTTTTTTTTTTTTTTTTTTTTTTTTTTTTTGGTATGTCTTCGGTACATCCCAACTACTTGTGTTAGATCAACCCTAGCCTAGATCCATGTAAAAGGCCGAATTTTGAATTTCCTTTTTGGGGGGCGGGGGGGGGGGACAGTTTGACATGGAGAACTATTTTTTATTTTATTTTTTTTTTTTTTCAGCATTAAAATATTATTTTTTGATTAAGGCAAAAATTCAAAAATCAGCCTTTTACATGGCCTTGGGAAGCCGAGGCTCTAGTGAAAGCAACAAACTGCATTTGAATCGCATGAAAATTACGTGAGTTGGGATGTACCAAAGATTCATAAAAAAATAACGGTGCTACGGCGTTTTGTATTTGGCCCCTTGCCAAAGTTCGTTATCTCTGTTATTTTTCTCTGAATCTAATGATATTATATATCAAAAAAATGCTTATTTAGTGTACTTTGCAATGCAATGATTACCAAGTCAATAGGAATTTTCATTTTCAATAGGGACGCTCTTCTGTAAAGGGGAGGGGGGGGAGATGGTCACTGGGTGTTTATAATTTTCGAGGAGGATCATATGTACGTGAACGCACGGACATAAAGTTAAAAAGATTAATCATCATCATTTAGTAGGCCTACATTGACTTTCATATCTAAATAATAAAATATATTAGTTATCCCTCTCATACCATCGATAATTGTCAATATTAATAGATTGCAAAGGAGAACAAGTGGTTTATGATAGGTTACTAAGAAGTGCATAAAATCATGCAGACGCCTAGGTGTTGTGGGATATTTGCCAATTTATGGCTTTTTGAACGATAGACGAAGACTATGCATACAACCGAGCTCAAAATTCCATATAGTTTTTATTTCAGAGCAGGTATTATTGAGTACTATCGTCTTCAACATGAAATAATCTGTATCTCGCTTATACATCCGAAGTTTAAAAATCTGACATTTAGGTAACATTCGTATTGTATTGGTCTTTACAACGGTAACTACCAATTTCAAATCAAGTCAAATTGCCCTCTGCTGTGATGTACCGACCGTTGAGCGAATTGTAACGGAAATATTTCAATCCTTCCTTATAAGGCTATTTTTAAACATTAGTGCTTCGTACGTGATGTACGTACATATTACCTCGTAAACTAAAACATATTACCAGGGAGTCTCGATCGAAGCATATTTCGTGTGTAAAAGGACACAAAACTTACATTTTTTTTTAGATATATTTCACAAAATATTTCGTCATAAATCACGGTGATATAATTTTTTCCTGATATTGGTATAAAAGTGTTCCTTGAACATTCACGAACTCATATCTATGTGCAATGTCATAATTAAATGCCTTATGCACGATTGCTGCAAGTAAAAGTCCACATAGGTGTACCTGGGCGCTCAATAGCGACGTACCTCTCCGGGTGCTGAGGGACTCGCACGCCGGCTGCAAGACAACGAGCCATAGCAGGCGCTTAATACTCGTTTGGTAGTTTCCTCATCCATGTACTTATACTATACGCTAACTAACTCAATTTAAACCCCATCCCCCCCATCTGGGACGGTCCCCTTAAGGCATATATTTATATCTCTGTCTATGCTTTTGGCTGTGGCATACAAATTTATAAGGAAATGAAGCTAAAAAATGACTTTGAGCCAACTCTTTAGGGGTTGTATCACCTCAGTGACTTATGTCAAGGTTAAACAATCAAATAACTTCAACATGCTCGACTTACGGTAGACATGGCATAGGTGCATTGCATTTGGCCTGGTTGGCATAATGTGATTTGACCTTATATGATATGTGAGTGAACATTCTATCCCAATTGTTTCACTGTACATGGGTTTAAAGGAAAAGGGTAAAGTCAATATATTTGTATCATCTAGATTTCTATGATACACCCTGTGCCACTGGTCATGATGGGCAGGAATAGGATCCGGAGCTTGGAAATAGTATCTTCCCTGGAACAATGGCTCATGGATGGTACTTTCTATCCTCGATTACCAGTTGAAATAATGCAAGAACCCCATTCTAAATGCCCACCAAGTTGAATCTTCCTCCAAGAGCTTTGTGCACTCATGGCACATGGCACTCCTGCCACCCCAGCATTTAGCTGATTTTTTCATGACGACACATTTCTGTCACCTGGCTTTGGCCATTTTTTTTCAAGACACGACATTATATAGTTCCAATAGGTTCGTATTATGACATGCTAGAATCCATTTATACAGGCTTTGTTCCAAGTCCTCACATCATACTTGCAACAGAGGTTTCTGAGAAAGTTAGCAAGTCAAGCATTTGAGATAGGTTTGCTCAATGGTCAATTTCTTGTGAATGTGTAATACGGATTTTATTTTAGGTAGTGCAAAATGATATAGTATGTGATGTCCCTGTGCCGATGTTATTTAGGTTGTTATCATTCATATGATAATTACCTTTTGATTTAGGACATAATGGTGAAATTTTTATTTTTAAGAATATGAAAACAGATGCATGTTCTTCATTTTTTTCCAGTGAATTGGTACAGTAGATGTATATCACAAAAAAAATCCTTTAGCATCTGTCATTTACAAAGTACATCTTTCATTTTCAGATGTACTCAAAACCAAATACTTGAACATAACAGGTTGTATGTAAAAGATGTGTTTGAGCAAATAGCTTTTACCAATTGCTCTCACAAGTCAACATCTTTTTGGAATAACCCACATCATAGAAGAAAAAAAGAAATTAAACACCACAGTCTAATATGATATACACTTGACAGAGACACTCTATGTGTTCTAAATGATTACATACATTAAACTAATGTAAGAATTTTTTTCTTGCAGGAGCGAATATTTCAT
This sequence comes from Penaeus vannamei, assembly GCF_003789085.1. Classification (NCBI taxonomy): domain Eukaryota; kingdom Metazoa; phylum Arthropoda; class Malacostraca; order Decapoda; family Penaeidae; genus Penaeus; species Penaeus vannamei. Next base: position 375,738 of record NW_020872660.1, read on the forward strand.
ATTCCAAAAGATTTTGAAGTTGGAGTATGAATTCCCAGATGGTTTCTGTGAAGAAGCAAAGGACTTAGTACAGAAACTTTTGGTAAATATTTTTGTATATTTTCGTTCAGACAACATAGATAGTACTGGGGATATGTGATTCACTAAATCATAAGCTGCAAAAGTGGCAACTCTGTGTTGGTTTACTTTCCTGTACTACATGAGATTGAGATTAATTCAGTATTGAATTCAGATCAAATCACTGAACATTAAGATAATTCTACTATGGAGGGTATTTGCCATTGCAAATACCCTCCATATATTTATTTATTTATAATTATTTTTTTATATATATGTCTATATTTATATATATATATATATATATATATATATATATATATATATATATATATATATATATATATATATATATATGCATGAAAACATACAAATATACTTACATATATACATATAAACATACAAACATACATACATATATATAAATTTTTTTTATATATATAAATATGTATATATATATATATATATATATATATTATATATATATATATATATATATACATATATATATATAATATATAAAAAATATATAATATATACATATATATATATATATATATATATATATATATATATATATATATAATATATATAATATATATATATATATATTATATATATATATATATATAATATATGTATATATGTATATATTTTTTTCTATATTTATATATATATATGTATGTATATATATATATATATATATATATATATATATATATATATATATATATATATATATATATATATATATATATATATTTTATATATATAAAAAAAATGTATATATATGTATGTATGTTTGTATGTTTATATGTATATATGTAAGTATATTTGTATGTTTTCATGCATATATATATATATATATATATATATATATATATATATATATATATATATATATATATATATATATATATATATATACATATATATATACCTACTTAGAAGCTTATTGATATAGATGTTTATTTTATATTTCCAGGTTTTAGAAAGTGATGATAGATTGGGTGCACGTGACCGAAATGGCTATCCAAGTATAAGAACCCATCCTCTCTTTGCTGGCTTGGATTTTGACACTTTACATGAATTGACACCCCCAGAAATTGTCCCATTCATGCCACATGGAAATAATGAGGTAAGAATTGTTATTTTTTAGCTGTCCCAAACTCTTTTCATTGGCCTATTATTTATGCATGTGCACACTTGCATCTCTCACATTTGCACAAGCACTATACTCAAAGTATGTAAATCCATATACAAGGTGCTGAATACGTATCCTGTATCGTGAGATAGTTAAGACTAAATGTGCTTGATATTTGTGCCATTATTTTCCTCAGCCAACTCGAGGTTGTCTCCTGCTATGGTCACTCATAGGTGACGAGATGTAGAAAATGAATGCTATCTTTCTTGTGAACATGTGCAGATCTTGGGTGCACTTTTTTCTCTCACATTCACTAGATTTATTAATGAGTTACTTAAGGAAAACAGAGGGGGAAACTGGTCATCAAACAAAGCCAAGTCATTCATTTAGAGTGGGGTGAAGAGTTTCAAGAAGAGTTTAATAGCTGGAAATGAAACCTTTGAAACTGAATTCTGATTGTCTCAAGAAGACTTCTAATTGTGATTTGAATGTTGTGAGGCATTTGGTGAAGACTAACTCTTGTATTAAAGAAAATTTGAAACTGAAATGAACTGTCAAACCCTCCCTTATGATTGCCATCCATTTTTAGAGTCAAATTTGCTCCATCCACTAAAAAGGCATAATTTATTTTTGGATGACTTTGATATTTACATTTTTAACTTTCCTTGGGCTTGGTTTATTAAGAAAATAGGTATATAAATAAATGATTTTAAATGTAACAAAAAAACACGGTTTATAGTTGAATGTTGTTGCTCACCTTTGATTTGGAAACTGGAGTGTGTTCAAAAAGATATTTGAAGCTAAATTTAAGGTGGTGTTGTTTTTGCAGTTAACTGATTCAGATAAGATAGCTTTTCCATACTTTTTTTTAACACTTTGTTTTTCCTACCCTGTTTTAGAAATAGATGAAGGTTTTCGTGGGGTGTATAATCTCATTTTACTCCAAAAAAAATTATCTAGTAAAGTAATGTCTAATTAAAATTTTAGTATCTTCCGCTTGAATATACAAGTAGGTATCTCAATTTGCAAAACTAAGTATTGTAAACTGCCACCTACAAAGATTTTAAAAAGAGAGAGAGAAAGAGAAACAGAGCAAAAGAAGTAATCCAAAGAAAAAAAGAAAAAGAAAAATGAATGGAAGAATGGAATAACAGGCAGCATCAGAAGATGGGCAACAGAAATGGAAATTACTTGGGCAATTCTAATGGTTTTGGGTCATTTGAAAACTGAATAAATTAGCGATTTTAGAGACAATGCACTCCTCCTTTCTGGTGATAAAAGTCCATATATCATATTTTGTTTCCATAACGATGAACATTTAAAAAAGAAAAAAAATCCTCTAAACTAAGAGGAAATTTCAATATTCAAATTGCGTCATATGTAGGTGTTGCTATAGAGTATGTGTGTATGTTTTTTTTTATTTTTTAAGAAGTTCAGTCAGTGGATAAGAAATATTTATAATTTTTTTTCTTCTTTTTCAAAATTTAGTTAAATAAAACAAACTTCATCACATTAATATCAAAATGATATGAAACTTGGTGGTGTAAATTGTAGCATATGTATATATAACATAATAAAAAATTGTGAAAATACGATCATAATTAACAAACTTTGTTATAGAATGCAACAGCCCCCTTAACCCATTGGATCTGGATGCTTCACTGCCATCCTGTGGCCCAAAATACAGGCATTAGGCTTACCTGGACCAGCTATTCTGACAGGTGTGGGGCTTTTAGCCAGGCACACACAAACACTCGTATGCAATTACAAGACTCTATGCCTCCCTTTTGCATTATTATCATTTTTTCTGCATAAGCATTTTTAGTTTTTTTTTTTTTTTTTTTTGTCATTTTTAACTTTCCTTGGGCTTGGTGTATTAAGAAAATAGGTATATAAATAAATGATTTTAAATGTAACAAAAAAACATGGTTTATAGTTGAATGTTGTTGCTCACCTTTGATTCGGAAACTGGAGTGTGTTCAAAAAGATATTTTTTGCAGTTAACTGATTCATATAAGATAGCTTTTCCATACTTTTTTTTTAACACTTTGTTTTTCCTACCCTTTTTTTATCTAGATGAAAATTGAATTGTTTTCCTTACACAGACTGCATATCATGTGTAGGTAGTCCAAACTCAATGTAATAATAACAATAAGTAACATTTGTCTTTTCTGGAAATGTCCTCCCGTAATCTTTCCTCTTATTTACATCTAGATCATGAGATGTAAACATTGCTGATAATAAAGCATTAATCAGCTTACAACATTCTTTATCTGAAATAACTCACATCTGCTGACTCCTGGTGTTATTTTTGTTATTACAATTGAAATGGTACTAAAAAATCCTTCTGTTGTTCAATTTTGAAAATGACCAGCAGTCTTGATATTCCATGTAATGTAAAAAATTAGGAGAGTTTTAGCTTACGCATGAGAATATTTGTGTCACCATATATCTGTGTATAGTAATGATAATGCTGGTATTCTAGTCAACCTTATTTTCATGTTCTTGAAGAAATATCTGATGCAAACAATTTGATACTTGAAAGGGAGCGTTATTCAGAGTAATAATGAGTTGGACCCCACATCCAAGTGGCTGTATTGTTGAGGAACATGTATACCAAGCCATGCAGTGTTGAGGTAGAACGATGCAGTTCTTTTCCACCTCATTTTGACCCCAGCATCTTATTCCAGTTGCGATAGTTGAGTTGACCAGAAAAAAATGTAGCAAGTCTGGGACTTCATACTGCTGTAGTGCTATGACACGTCTTTCTGTTTCTGTATTCTTGATTTATATTTTCCCCCACAATAATTGATTTGTTTTTTATTTAGTTTCAATTCCACTTGTTACAATGGATATTCTTTGCTCTGACATACTGTCTGTTGTATTTTACCTTCTAAATCTCCCCCTGTGTGCAAGGAATGGCCGGGGTTACCATTCACTGGTAGCACGCAGGATGGAAAGCAGGTTAGCAAGATTGTAAGACCATGTTACCTTGGCACTATACAGCACACAATTTGCAAATATAAATACAAGGAAACTAAAGGTTTACACAAACAATTGAAAGATTCAAAACCAAAGGGTAAGTTAAGAAAAAAATTAGTTCCTTATCTCCAGATTAACCCATAAACTCTACAATAGGGTTCCTGCAGTCATACCCATTGGTGTGCAAACATTGGCATAAAAGATAATAATAATAATAAAAATAATTTTTACTGTTATTAAATGAAAGATTGCCTGGAAAGTATAGGAAAACCAAATATCAGTTTATTATTTACCTTAGTTCAAGTGTGGTGGTGTAGTGAAGTTGCTTGAGTTACCAAGTGTATATGGAAGTGAAATGTAGGCTGCAAATGATGTGTCGCAGTTACAGCCTGTTCATCATATGATGTATGTCGCAGTTTACGGGTTAAGTACTTTCATAAAGGGATGGATGAGTGTGCATTTGCATGAAGCTTATAATCTTAACAAATCATTTAGGAAACAGTTTATGATAACTGATTTTATTTGGAAGTTTGAACATTGCCTGCTTCCTAGCTCCCTGCTTCCACATTTTCTCTGTAAGGAGCACCTACCAGAAAGGGCATATTGAAACGTACAGTAAAACTAAGGAAGGAAAAGGAGGAAATGGAAAGAAGAATGAATGGGAGAATAAATATCTTATTCTTCAGAAAAGTTTTCTGCTTGATTTAGATTAAGGTCTGTGGGTAATTTGAATATTGTTGATAATGTAATATGCATACAGCATTTGAGAGAGAAGTTCCATACCAGAGAAGTGTTTCAATGAGATTCTGACTTAGAAAGGAAATATATCAGTATTACTCTGTTGTTGTTTTTTCTGCAATGTATAATTCTTTTCTGGTTGTTTTGACAGATTAATTGGGAGCATAAAAATCAACCAGGATTGGAGACAATTGAACTGCAGTTGATGCTTGGCTTAGATATAAGTAATGATGATAATAACAAAACTGTTGAAAATAAAAAGACTGAATCAGAAGCTGTCAAGAAAGTTGGTAAGTATAGCTTTTGGCATCAGTATCCTGTTGAATGATACAAGAGATTTGGCATGCTTGTATTTATATTTGCAAATATTTATGTACATGTATGAGTATATGAATAGACCTGGTCTTGAATTTTCTTCTATTTTCCCCACTTTTCCAGGAAAGAAAAATATGGCCGATATTAGTGATGAAGAATATATTTTAAGGCTGGCTGCACAGGAGAAAGAAAACAAGTGGCACAGATTTGTTGAAGGGAATCTGATCCTGAAGCAAGGACTTATGGATAAACGCAAGGTAGGATCTTTTTGGACATTGGATGAGAAATGGAGAATTATTCCAGTTATTACTCTGTAGAAATTCTGCTTTAAGGGTTTTGTTTTGTGCAGACACAGACACCTAGATATGTAGACCGATAAATATGCACATGTAGACACATAGGCAGATGAACAGTGGACACATATTGACACAAAGACATTCATGACACAGAAGTAGACATATTCACATATAGACTCGCTCACTCACTCTCTCACTCACTCAGTCTCTCTCTCTCACTCTTCTCTCACTCTCTCTCTCACTCTCTCTCTCACTCTCTCTCTCCTCTCTCACTCTCACTCACTCTCTCACTCTCACTCACTCTCTCACTCTCACTCACTCACTCACTCTCATCACTCACTCACTCATCACTCACTCACTCACTCATTCACTCACTCACTCCCTCACTCACTCACTCACTCACTCACTCACTCACTCACTCACACACTCACTCACTCACTCACTCACTCACTCTCACTCACTCACTCACTCACACTCACTCACTCTCACTCTCTCACTCTCTCTCTCTCTCTCTCACTCTTCTCTCTCTCTCTCTCTCTCTCTCTCTCTCTCTCTCTCTCTCTCTCTCTCATTTCTCTCTCTCCTCTCTCTCATTCTCTCTCTCATTCTCTCTTCTCTCTCTCTCTCTCTCTCTCTCTCTCTCTCTTCTCTCTCTCTCTCTCTCCTCTCTCTCTCTCTCTCCTCTTCTCTTCTCTCTCTCTCTCTCTCTCTCTCTCTCCTCTCCTCTCTCTCCTCTCTCTCTCTCTCTCTCTCCTCTCTCTCTCTCTCTCTCTCTCGTCTCTCTCTCTCTCTCCCTCTCCCCTCTCCCTCTCTCTCTCCCTCTCTCTCCCTCTCTCCCTCCTCTCTCCCCTCCTCTCTCCCTCTCTCTTCCTCCTCTCTCCTCTCTCTCTCCTCTCTCTCTCTCTCTCTCCTCTCTCTCTCTCTCTCTCTCTCTCTCTCTCTCTCTTCTCTCTCTCTCGCTCTCTCTCTCTCCTCTCTCTCTCTCTCTCTCTCCTCTCCTCTTTCTCTCTCTCCTCTCTCTCTCTCTCCCCATCTTCTCTCTCCTTCTCTCTTCTGCTCTCTCTCTCTCTCTCTCTCTCTCTCTCTCTCTTTTTCCTCTGTCTTCTCTCTCTCTTTCTCTCTCTCTCTCTTCTCCCCTCCTCTCTCATCTTGTCTCCTCGAATCCTCCCCCCTCCTCTCCTTTCTCATCTTCCTCTCCAACCTTCTCCCTCTACCTCCTTCTCCCTCGGTCTCTCCT
>NW_020872660.1:385106-407606 GCF_003789085.1 Penaeus vannamei
TTTAACGTTCGGTCAGACTACCTACAGATTCGTGAAATCCAGCGATTTTTAATGGAATTTGTCCATCGATGGACTCAATCCACTGGACTTCCGCTCACACGTTCGATGCGGTGGATAGCCACTCGTCCATCGATGGACGAGTGGAAAAAATGCACACGTTGAGCTCTGTAGTATGCACGGTATGCATATATTTTCATTTCAAAGCACAAATATTATTATATATTGCGAATTATTATTCATATTTAGTTTAACATCAATATTTAAATTGCAATTAATGCTAAAATACTAACAAAAACTAAATATAAACGAAACTGCAGATTCCGTGAATATTCAAAATACGGAATTCTGAAATAATTCACTCCCTCCTAGAAAAGGTTAGAACTCTGTAAACATGAGCAATACTTAAGAAGATGGCAGGATCCATAGCAAGTTTCTGCGGCCACGATTTGTTTTGATGCAGCGATTGCACTGGACAAAGCTGATGGTTCTTTTCGCAGTGTGAACACCACGGATGGGTGTGTTGGTTCCACCCCACAGAAAATAGCTGGATTCCAGGGAAATTTATGGGTAGTCTGACTGCATCTTTAGATTCTTCTAAGGGAGCAGAGAAGTAATCGTTCATTTAATGATGTAATCATGAAATTTGGTTAAGATGCTCATTTCAAATTGCATTTCAAGAAAAGAGTGCTGGCCACTTCAATTCCAATATGGCTGCCAGATCACTCAAATTCGCTGGGTATCTCAAGATATTGTTGATGTAAATGCCCAAAATGGGTCTTGCTGAGATAGATTATGTTTCTTTGTAATGAGAATACTTAACTTGATAGCGGTAGGTACTGGCCACTATGAGCTTCAATAAAGGATTTTTTCACATGCAACATATGCCAAGGTCCGAATTATTGCCCTATACTTGCCTGAATCAACTGATTGTAATATTTGACAGCGTCTTTCTATGGAATACTGAATCAGTATGAAATGTCTGATTGCGTATTAACATTCTTCAATCTGCACACGACTTGATCCGAGTTCACAAATCGTCCAAATTCTCGAGCCACAATCAGAACATGTCCGTCCTTCAAACATGAAATGGTGTCCTTATTTCACACTTCGTCTGCCACATTCATACTCTGGGCAGAATCCGTTGCTTGTCACTAAATATTAAAAGACATATTGCCTTTTATATTGTATATATATATATATATATATATATATATATATATATATATATATATACATGTATATTTATTTTCTTTCTTTTCTTTTTTTTTTTCTTCGGTGCCTGGTAGGGGCCTTGCTGGAAACCCACCTAAAGATAGGATCCATACTTGGATTTTTCAAGCTTTACGTGTCAGAAAACAAATAATCAATCAAGCACTGTTGGAGCAGGCAATCCGAGTTCGTTCAGTTTTCATCCTGTGTTCTGGAGTAATTCCGACGGGCAACTGCAAAGTTGGGTGTAGTTTAGTCCATTCTTTGCACACCTCCAGCAGGCCCGAACTCCTGAAAATTCATGTCACACTTTAGCTACGCCTGCAGCTACGCCCCAGCCTTTGGAGGGAATCTTGGGGAGGGGGGGATTAAATCATTTTGAACTAAGCAAACCTAACAGTTGGCCGGTAAGGAGCAGCGTATCCGTTCAATACAGCAATCAAGTTTCAAAATGCTAGCTGATTGTGACTGAAAGAAGCCTTCTGGCCTTCGGCTCATCAGAATTGAGGACAACCTGTGGCTCCTAGTGAGCGGGTTGACAGAAGCCTCTGGGATGGATTGTGGAAAATTGCATGAGGTGACGATCGGAAACAACATATATAAGATCATGTATATGTGTACACACACACACACACACACACACACACACACGTATATATATATATATATATATATATATATATATATATATATATATATATATGAATAAATTGGGTAATAGAATGACAATTATGTGTTTTGAAATTCACATAAAAAATTGTTTTGGCACGACAGGAAATCTAATTCCAATAGTTAGATTTACGGATAAAGAGCTAAAGCTGCAGAGGACAGGACAATAGAGAGTTTATTCACAAAAAGAAAAGAAAAAAAAAAGTGCATGAAGAAGAGCTACAATTAGCACGATTTCCTTTCTTCCAATAAGTCTAAATTCAATTAATTACCTTAGGTAGAAACTGTTCATCAAAAGTATTACAAGTGTCTCGAGGCATTCTCTAGATTTCTTTGCACTTCCTCTAATTTTTTTCTCTCAAACAAAACATCAACGTAGTTTTTATAATGAAATTTGTGTGTGATGTTACAATGGCCACCTTCCCTCCTTTAATTCTATCCCTGTCTTCTTTTAACTATGTTAGAGTCCAACATTTGGGTCGGAACGAGGGCCAGGGAATGGATTGATGGCAGACCCATTTCAGTTGACGAGTGGGCTTCATATGCACCGGACAACGGTCCCTTGGAATGCGCTAGGATGCTGATGCAAAGTACGGGTGAATATAGAATAGACGATAAGGTGTGTACTAACACATACCCATTCATGTGTGAAATCAAATAAAACACACCATGTTCGCGTGGAGGAGGAATGTAAAGAAAACGACGGAGAGAAGAGCCGAGGACGATACTACAACAGGCCTCTCCATTGTATTGCTTCTTATTCTTTGCTCCTTCACACCCTAATGGAGTAGTGTGGCGATAAAGCTTCAGGCATAACCGTATGTTTCACAGCTCTTCCCTCCGTGGTTCTGTTTACAACACACCCACTGACTTTGTAAAACCAACCCAAACTCTAGAATGGAATATCAGTATCATTCCTTTACCCAAAGGCAAACATGGTAGAGATGCAAGGGCGACAGAAACACAAGCCCAAAACCTGTGTTTTTACACTGACGGAATTCACGAACGAACGTAGGGCTATTTTGCATCACCGATGTGATGCAATTGACGTAAAATCCAGAGGCTAAGATTTCACAAGTCTCGGACAGGATGGCATTACAGGAACTTGATCTTGATACCCACTTAACCTACTTTACCCTGACACTGTTGGTGTGGGTATGGAATTTGGAGTAACGAAGACAAAGCCAAGTACCTTTCGTGAATCCCGGTCGTGTTGGAGATGGTATTTTAAGGCAGTTGGTGGTAGAGACAATGATATTAGTGGTAACGAGAGTACCCGCAGTAATAATGGCGAAGATATTAATGATAATGATGGTGAGGATAAATGCGATTAAAGAAGTAGTAATGATGAGAACGATAATAATCAAAATTATTATATCATTACTTGCACTATAACTACTAACAATTGTACTACTACAACTACTTGATTCCAAAGAACGGTCAAAAGGCAATGTAATATAGTCATTTAATAGCCCATATGGTATTACATCACTCCTAATAATTATAATTATCGACATCATGAATTACCTTCAAATAAGGTGCATCATTATATTGTCACACGATCACGAATAGCTAATTACTATGCATATTATTGACTTTACCCTCTGAACTGCCATCAGTACCTTTATAACTTGTATTGCCATCGCTGTAAGTATTTCTATTTTTTGTTGATGATAACAATATTCCATTCATTTTCACTGATGTTACTGTAACTATTAATAGAATGTATTACGGTTTGTATAATTATCTTTACTATTGATATTATAAGTAATGATATTGGGATTACCATTGTGATAGTAGTAGCGTCATTACTAAAGCTATTATTATTAATATCAGCATTACCTTTATGGTGTTTAGCCATATCATATTATTATTGGTTTAGATAATTAAATCAATCTTATTTGTCTATCAGTCTCACTATTTTTTCATTGCTACTATTGATATCATTGTTATTACACCTTTAATACTACTGGCATCATTTCTATTATTATCATAACTATAGTTATTGATACTTGTAAATATTAACATTTTCACTGTTGTTATTGTTACTACTATGAATTATCATATTAATTGTTATTATCGATATCAGCCTAATTTTTATGCAATTGATATTGTTATTGGTACCAACAAAAATGCCGTACATGTAATATTTGTTATGATCAATATCATCATTATTAGCATTTATCATTATCATTTGTAGAATTAATTATTATCAGTTAATCATTCTTTGTAATACTATGAAATTATTATCAATATTTTTGTAATTACTATTTCCCACCTTAATTCTATTACTGATAGTTATTGATAAATATCATAGCTATGTTTATTAGCATCAAAGGCTGCAAACGCAAATATACACACCAATTACCATTCAAGCTTGAAGGAAATATGAAAAAGATGCATTCACATATAGTGCTGTAGTTTAAAATCTTGAAAATGACTATTATATATCACAACATGGTCTTTAAAAATTGTCATGTTTTGTAGATTTCCCCACAAGGAAGACAGTGATGGCATATGTTTAACTTCACTTCGAGAGGGACGCAATTTCTGAGACAGGGACCACCCACCACAGCCGCCGGGTGGTTAAAAGGGTATGCCACATGCTTACTCCGTGGCAGCTGGATCGCTTGCCCGCAATCCAGCCACCACGATAAGCATGCAGAGACTGATAGAAAAATAAAATTGATTTAATTATCTAAACCATTAATAATATGATATGGCTAAACACCATAGAGGGAATGCTGATATTAATAATAATAGCTTTGGTAATGATGCTACTACTATCACAATGGTAATCCCAATATCATTACTTATAATATCAATAGTAAAGATAATTATACAAACCGTAATACATTCTATTAATAGTTACAGTAATATCAGTGAAAATGAATGGAATCTTGTTATCATCAACAAAAAATATTAATACTTATAGCGATGGCAATACAAGTTATAAAGGTACCGATGGCAGTTCAGAGAGTAAAGTCAATAATATGCATAGTATTTAGCTATTTCATTGTTATTCAAGTATAATTTTGCACTGCACTTGATTGTGTGAGTGGAGTATATATTGCAAGAAAACTGTATTTGGATCTCAGAATCGTAGTTTATTTAGTGTTGCTCAATCTAGAGAGTATTTAAAGGTAAAGGTTCGGGCTTTTGAGAAAAATGTAGATATACACAAATAGTTTTCTTCCTAATTTGACTTAATCATCTATTTCTCATCAGTGTTTTCTGTCAATCACACTGTTCGAGCATATTCTGTAGACTCCCACCTCTTTCTATCATCTTGAATGCAGGATTATATAATCCTTTACTGGTATCCTTCAGTTCAGTCAGATTTGCGGGAGACTAGCTTCGCCCGGTCCTTTTCTCTGGAGTGGCCCGGCCTGTGTCAACTATTTCTAGTTAACTCATGTGTTTTCTTTGAACTGCATACTTATCGTGGTGGCTGGATTGCAAGCAAGCGATCCAGCTGCCACGGAGTAAGCATGTGGATACCCGTTTTACCACCCGGCGGCTGTGGTGGGTGGCCCTTGTCTCAGAAATTGCGTGTGTTCACAATTCTGCAAGTAATGTAACAGGGTGGCGTTAGTGCTTGCATTCCCTGACAACCACGTCATCAATTTTTTGCCAAGCGCATGGGTAACCTAGTCTTAACGTGTGCAGTATGACTTCGGTACCTCTTTTTATATTTGGTACCAAAGTCATACTGCACAGATTAAGATTGTGGTATCCTTCATCCCAAGCACACTATATTGACCTCGTCCTGACCTCTATGATAACCCCATGACCTATATACTCGTTTATGGCACCTGAGGTCACAGACTGTCTTGTAATCCTGTTTTAGAATCAATAAATGTATTAATGTCAAATGAATTTTCTTTGCCAGAAAAAGCAAAATCCACTTTGAACACACATGCAAAAGTATGTAATTGTATGAGCTTGTCCTTGTATGTATTTATTTTTTCAACGTTTGGCAGCGGTGTTCAGGGTATTGGCGGCGCATTGTTGTTTTACGTCATCCTTTAGACTCCGCCCCTTTGGCCCGAACACCAACATGAATTTCTTAGCAGCGGCCTGTCATGCACAAGAAAGGTCTTTTCTCATTATATTTTTCAACAGAAATTTGTTAAATATATTTCTAGAGCTTTCTCTATCTATAGAAGGAAATAAACCATGTGCATGACATTTTCTTTTCTTTTTTTAGAATAATTGAAAACTTTTCCTCGTAATTACATGGTGTCTTACTTCGTTTCTTTGATTTTTGTTCATGTGAATAAAGTATATATAAAAGCTTGAACACGTATTCTTCCTGTGTTACCCAATAGCACAACGATTTTTTCACATGACACCTTCTAAAGAGACGAGTTCAGACAACATACCTACATGAAGCCAAGGGAAAACATATTTATATCTCATCGCTACGCAAATACAATTTTAACAAAAACATCATGGAAACACATGGAAGTAGGCACTGATTGGATTATATACTACGTACACGTCATGAATTGTGAAAATGTGCCATTTTTATATCACGTTGCTGTTTTCGGACGATGTGAAAAAGCAATATGTGTGTGTGTGTGTGTGTATTTATGTACACACAAACACACACATATATATGCGTGTGTATATATATATATATATATATATATATATATATATATATATATATATATATATATATACACACAATGCACAGCCAGCAACAAAGGCGGTGACGCCTCTCCAGCCTCGGTGAGATCATGCCCTTCTTGCCCTGAAAGGAGGCCCACCTTCAAACAACCAGAACGTAGTTAGGATAGTTCGAATGTGAGGTGGGAAAGTACGGAAATCAGGCAAAGTGCAAAAATGACTGAAATATACATGAAGAGAGAGAGGGGGATCGCTTTTATTCCTGTTTAGTAATACATATATTGATATTGGAAACCTGACTTAAGAAATAAATTATCGTATATTATTTCTAAAATGATTATCAAGACATCTTATGGTTTTATTTCAGTTCCTTATCATATTTTCTATATAAAAAAATTGTTGGAACTGACTATTCATATCAATATTCGTCAGACGGAAATATCCTTCATACATTTATGAAGGATGATTTTCAATATATAGCTCTGCATTATCTTAAGCAGCTACTCTCTCACTTCTCAGTCTTATATCACCTGGATCCGCTATTTAGATAATGGTAAACTTTTGACATGTTATTGAACGGAAACCTTTTTGTCAACATTAGACCTTGGTTTTTTTTCCTGATCGTCGCGACCGTTTACTTAAGGGCTTTGTGAAAAAAAAGTATATATGTACGTATATACGTATATATATGTATATACATATACATATATATGTGTGTGTGTGTGTATGTGTGTGTGTGTGTGTGTGTGTGTGTGTGTGTGTGTGTGTGTGTGTGTGTGTGTGTGTGTGTGTGTGTGTGTGTGTGTGTGTGTGTGTGTGTGTCGGAGGTAATTGCTTGACTTATAATTACGCTCCATAAATCTGTTAACATAACCCTTTGAATATAACCTCTAGTAGTATGAATACCCTTACTGAAGGTCCATCAGATTTCCTATAGGCATTCTATCAAGGACTGGGTTACCTTGTTTCCACCTTCCTCGGTAAGCCGCCACCAGTAACCATTTTTATAGTCTAAACCTATGGGATAATGGTTAACTTAACCTTTTCACTCTTTAAGATCATTTATATGAAAGATACCTGGCATGCTTTGGGTCAGCAGACACTGGATTTAAGGTCACTTCAGAAGCAATGGCAGGTCCTTCTGGCATGAATCATGTAGTTACTTTTAAAAGACAAGGCTACATAAACCCTCATTGTAGATTATCAACAACCAGATTTATTAAGAATAAGCATGCATCAATGAAGCAAAATATTCCTCCCTTGAATAATACTATTAACTTTTACTTTACCAAAATTTTATGTCCTAATTATTTGTCCAACTTTTCCCACAACCAATAATCGCAGTTTCACTCTTTCCCTCAATCTCTTTACACACATTTCAAAATAATGAATAACAATTTAATAAACAATCGCAGCATTGCTATTTCCGTCCGAAACACGTTACAATAACAGTAAGAACATCTGTCTCATACTTCAACATTATTATTTGATTGTTTAGTCTCCCCTCCAACCGGTTTTCTCTCCGGCTTGTACACACAAACACTATTTTTTCACTTATAAATTGGGCTATACTTCCCCACTGCTGCCTACACAGGCCTTACGGGGACCTTCTGCTGATTTTTTTCGGCGATTTTCGCCCCTCTTGCCGAAATTGACTTTAATGCATTTTCAAGGAGTTTCTAGGCCCCCGGTTCTCCCCTGAAAATTTCAAGGCTCGACCGTTATTTTTTAGGTGGTAGCAGCGATTTTCGATGTCGACCGAAATATTATTTTTTTGATGGTACCTTAGAAAATCGGCAATTGTGACGCAATGATTAGAGATAATAAAAATATGAGGTTATTTTCTGAAAGCTTATCAAATTTCACATAAGATGAGACCAACCTTCTTTTTTTCGGAATAATTTCAAAAATCCGGCAAGCGTCCAAAAAACGACAATGAAGAAATTTTCCATAGAATAACTAAACATGATATGTTTTTCATATGGTGTATTTTCTTATCTTTATGTTTTCATCATACATAGTTACTTTGATCTATGAGCAAAAAATTTCGAAAATGCAAACCTCCCCCCCCACCCATGGGGGGTAGTTTTGCCAAATATTCAGGATCACCACCAAAATTTTATGGAATATTAATTAGGCTAAGACAAACCTCAGGTTAAAATTTTATTCAAATCTATTCATAACTTTTCGAGTTAGAAAAAAAAATCCTGGATCCAAACCATGGTCCGCATCACCACCAAACTGCAATAAGCTCTAAGTTAGGTTAAAACTCACCTTTGGTTAAAATCTCGTTAAAATGTGTTCATAACTTTTAGAAATATTAGAAAACACAAACTAATAATAAAAAAACAACAAATAAACAATCAATAAACAAACAAAGAAACAAACGGAAGTAACAATATAAATAAACAAAAGGTCATGGGGTACACGAAAATTATCTATATGTGCTCATATACCTTATATACATAGTTTCACATCGCCATGTAATTGTTTTTCGACTTTCCACGGGGTCTGAGAGTGAAATTTGGCTACGTGACCCCGTAGAGTTATTCCGCAGATTTAAAAAGACGATTTTCATGGTCCAGGACGGCCCCGCGCGTGGGGAAAAGTATGTGTTTGGTACCCGTCCGACTGGAGAAAAGTTATTCTTTCGACAAATATTATACGTTGTAAAACCCCATTAGAGCATCAATAATAGGTATATGATAGATAATTATATCAAATACAAGTATTCTGTACATGATTTGTCATGTAAAATGTAAACATAATAAAAAGGAATAAGATCGCATTTTTAGGTCCTTCATATTTTTACGCATAGCACACGTATAATCGGTCCGATTTTAAAGTATTATGGCTCATTTTGTAGCTGAATAATAGTTCTATTACATACTGCCATGAGGATTTGCAATATTTTCACGTGGTTCTTGTAAAAGTGACATATGTTTCAAAATCTCCTATTAGGGTGTTAAAATAGTCACCTTCGGAAAATATTCACCAAGAAAAAAGTAAGGTCAACTTCTCAAAAAAGGCTGTATGATTTTCTTTGGATTTTTGAGAAATTTTTAAAAATGGTCAATGTAGGCCTATAGACCCCCAGATCACTGCCACCACTCCGCACTATACGTAAGATTTTGAGAAACCGTTACGTGCTGGCAATGTCAAGACTTCGGAATGCAGGTAGATGATAGAGGATTATGGTGTAGGAAGACTAATCTTATGCCTTGTTTTGTTGATATCAAGATAGCCTTGGAAAGATGAAGAAACGCAAAATGCCGATATCTCGGAACTCCACCTTTAGGGGTGGGTCAAAGGATTCCGGGCACACCATATGTCCAAAATTAACATATTATGGCTCATTTTGTAGAAAAATAAAATATCTGCAACTTGATCGAGAGCGTTTTCGCAGTTTTTGCCTGTACTTCTTGTAAAAGTGGTCAATGTAAGAAAATTTTTACCTTTTTTTTTTCTTGAAGTCCCCAACTTCAAAAATTCACAAAAAAAAATTAAGTCGAAATCGAAAAAACGCTCTCGATCAAGTTGTAGATATAAGGTAGTTCTGTGCAAAAATCAAATAAAATTGAATGTCTTGCCGTTTCTGAAGTCTGAATCCTTTGACCCAGGTGCTGCATTTTCAAAATGGCGAATTTCGCATTTTTCATTTTGACAATAATTCAAAAACTGTTCGGGCGATTTCGAAAAAAAATCGACCACAGGCAATGGGAAGGGGCCCAAATAAAAGGGTGTGAGTTTCATCAAAATCGGCAAGATAAATCGAAAAATCGAAAAAAAAAGCAGACGGTCCCCTTACCATAGGCACGTTTCATCCTCATGACACATTTCCGTAACTCACACATAATAACACCATCATTCCTAAATTAAACTTATCCAGTGACAAGGAACATGCAATGGCGGACAGGGAGAGCTCGACGGCGCCAGCAAGGAACATGAACACCCAGATGACAAGCGAAGCTCTCGTTAGATAACCTTTAAACACAACTCCTACTCTTCCTACCATCATATGACATACTTTTAATTACTCAAGATGTTATAATTCATAGTCTATACTCCTAAAACTAGCAATAAATCATAATTCAAAACAACAATACCTGAACACCCAGATGACAAGCGAAGCTCTGGTTCGCTTTGTCTCGCGACACTCCTCCCCTTGATCAGCTCAACCTAAAAACTACGTTCCCAGCTAGCGTCATTGCTCTCTCTCCTGTCTCATTTAACACAAAAATAATTTACCATATTATATCTTGTTTAATAAATGGTAACTGATGAAATCATATACAAAAAGAGGAATCTTATACACTATTATTAGATATTTAAGAAGCTCTGATTTTATTACGAGGTGGTTTCATGTACTTACATGATTTTGCCGCCAAATTCAAAATATTAAATTTCCAATTTAACGTTAATAATTACTCTAACTGTCATAATAAGAGTTCATAAGATCTCTACACCCTTCTTAAATCAAGACTCCTTCATTCATGTATATTTTCATCATACTTATTAGACACATTTAGCATCATTCATTATACAACGAAAAAACACTACCCTTAATTCAACTGAACACAACAAAGTTATACATGTCTTTATATATATATATATATATATATATATATATATATATGTGTGTGTGTGTGTGTGTGTGTGTGTGTGTGTGTGTGTGTGTGTGTGTATATATATATATATTATATATATATATATATATATATATATATAATATATATATATATAATATATATATATATATATAAATCTGATATATATATATATATATATATATATATATATATATATATATATATATATATATATATAATCTGATGTATATATATAATATATATATATAAATATATATATATATATATGTATATATATACATATATTTTTTCATATACTTATGTATAAATAAATTATATATATATATATATATATATATATATATATATATATATATTTATCTATTTATGTATGTGTAATGAAATACATATGTATATATAATATATTAGGATCGAAATCACCTCAGCACTTAAACCAATTTTTTAAGTATCGATGCATCGGTATCGCCTTAGACAATTCTGTGTATCGATGACTATCACTGTACACACACACATACACATATATACATATATACATATATAACTGTATGTATATTATATTAATATATATATATATATATATATATATATATATATATATATATATATGTATATGTAATATGTATACATTTGCATGTGTGTGTGTGTGTGTGTGTATGAATATATATTATATATATATATATATATATATATATATATATTAATATTATATATATATATATATATATATATATATATGTGTGTGTGTGTGTGTGTGTGTGTGTGTGTGTGTGTATGTATATATATATATATATTTAATATATATATATACATATATATATACTATATATATATATGTATGTATGTATGTATGTATGTTTGTATATGTGTGTGTGTGTGCGAGATCGTATGGTGTATTGATCAGATGTAGGGTATGTTACTGGAGCCACTGGTCGTTCTCCTCATTCAGCCATGAGGTTCTATGGCGCTCATACACTCACTCTGAGCCTCTTCCTGGCAGCGGCAAGAGCCAGTGTCAGTAGCCGGCTCTGGCGCAGCGTCAAGGCCCACCCGACCACTCTTGCGTCCGGGACACCCTCTGACCTCGGTGTTCTCCCTCTGTTGACCTGTGCCATCCATGCCACGCACTCGGCTGACCTCTTCTGCCACGACCGGAACACCTGTTCCCTCTATGACATGAAGCTGCCAGCTGTCTTCGACGACTCCATTCACGGACCTGCCCTTCCTTGCTGGACCAGATGCGGTAACGTGCCCTTTCTTTCGTGATTTCAGGTATAATTTAATCATGTGAATCTCATGGTGAGTTACGTCCATAATTAAATGGACAGAGGATATTAAACTTAATTACAGATTTAGTACTGCGAAGATGAAGTATTGCGGGAATATATTGGTGTCTTTTAACGAATTCATGCTCATATAGTTGATAATGTACATTGTTGCCTATATCTGTTTTATGTTTAAAACTCAATTATTCTCAGTACAAACGATACACAACATTGTGCATCTGAAAATACTCTTATTCTATAGTTATAAATACAATTTTCACGAGTCTGCTATATACTGTCCTAATTTAGAGAATGTTTTAGCATGAAGATTACTTCTACATTTTAAAGCCGCCAGCGCCAGGAATCATCTATTACCTGATTCTTCACCTGCAGGAGGCGTAGGCTAAGGTCAAATCAACCAATACTTAAAGAATGTTCTTCTCAGAAACCTCAGTTTATTCCGTCCACAGAGAGAAAGTGCATCCCCCCCTTCGACACCTATCGGCTTGGGCTGCTTCTACTTCAGCGCCGATGTCGTGGATTTCGACACCGCCCGCGCAACTTGCCACGGTCTGTGCGGCGACCTCGCAGTGCCTGACGACGCCCTCGCTTTCTTCGACTGGGTCCTATCGACAAGGAATGGTAAATTGTCCTTCAAATATATTATTCACTGTAGTTCTTCAACAGCGGATGCAGCCGAGTAATTGCTTGGATAGTTTTAAGTATTTTCAGCTGATTTTTAATCAAGAAATATTATAAAACAGGTTTTAATGACTTACTGAACTAAGGGACCCGAATGCCGGTCTACTGTTCGTGATGCAAGTGCTGAAGTTCTCTTGGGCCTTTATCCAGTCTGCTCTTGCCAGCAGACACCTAGCACACGAGTTATTTTATTTCATGCTTTCATCACTACAAGCAAGTCTTCATCCTTCCTGACCACGGTGTGATTTAATAACTAATCGCAATGATCGACTTTGCCAAGTTCATTAACGGCCTATGACGCTGTCGAGTGGCGTGTACCTTCGACCCTCAGGTTCTACATGCTATAAATTGTTTTGATTCTAATCATTCACGACACCAAACAGGCTGTAACATCTGAATTTTCTTGTAGTTGGTTTTCGTACACGAGAAAAGTAAAAAAAAAAAAAAAAAAAAAAAAAATTGTCCTCTAATTTCTTTAAATAAACAGTGCCATCGAGCAAAAGCACCTTTCTGCATTTTTAACACCATATTGGCAGTAATAATAGCGCCCATGTCAACACAGAGCCATTTGTCTTTGACTACGACAGTAAACGCTATTCCTATTACTATTACATTTATCATCATTACTGTAAATTTGTTTGTAAGAGTCTAGCTTGGAACTCAGTTAACCTAAGTAGGATTTTCTGGACTCCTCTGTGAGTTTGTTTGTTTGTTTTTTGCGGTCATTAATCTTTTGAAAGCCCCCCCCCCCCCCTCCCGTTAACCTGGGTCAAATATTAGACCTTTAGAACTAATTTCTTGAAAAAAAAACATGCAGTGAATTTAGGTGAATGTTATTCATGATGTATGGATTTGTGCGTTCATTTACTGATTTGTCTTTTTATTTATTCATTCTAGTGGTTCAGTACGTCCACTGCTCAATCTGATTTACCGGCAAGCCTTCCTCCGCACTTTGTTGACAGGAAAATATTTCATGTGATTAGCTTTCCTCCAAGACCATACATGTGTCTCAATAATTCCATATTTATTCTGCGATCATGATAGGATTGGTAAGCTTGCCGAAGGGGCAAGCTGGTAAGGGTGTAAATTACACCACACAAAGATCGGGAAAATAATTACAGGAGTTTTAGAGACATTTAGCGGACCTTTAAGATACGGTCAGACTACCCATAGATGCGTGAAACACAGCGATTTTTAATGGTATTTGTCCATCGATGGACGGATGGAAAAAGGTACATGTAGTATGCATGGTATGCATATTTATATTTTTTATTTCAAAGCATAAGTATTATTATATTTATATTCAGAATTATGTATATTTAGTTTTACATCAATATATTTAAATTTAAATACATTTAAATTTAAGCTTTAATACGAATAAAAAGTAAAAACAAGTGCATTGACCATGGATTCTCATTTGACTGACGAATATAAACAAACGCTTAGCCGTCAACTTCAAGTTGAAACCGCAGATTCCGTGAATAATCGAAATGTGGAATTCTGAATCAATTTACTCACTATTAGAAAAAAATAGAACTCCGTAAGCATGAAATAGTAGCATAAGTTAAGTAGAAGACTGCGGGTAGTACAGTTAGTAAGTTTCTGCGGTCACGCTTTGTTTTGTTACTGCAATTTCACTGGACAAAGCCGATGTTTTTTTCGCAGTGTGAACATCACACTGGAATCGTTGGAATCCAGTAAACTTTATGGGTAGTTTGGCCATACTTTTAGATAATTGTAGTAGAGCAGAGAATGGAATTGTTCATTTGATGATGCAAGCATGAAGTTTGGCTCCAATGCTTATTTTATATTTCATTAATTCAGTTACTGGCCACTTGAATTCCAATATACTGCCATTTTCCAAGATAGCCGCTGGATGACCCTTAAATTCCTCGGATATGCCAAGACACTGTAGATGTAAATACCCAAAATGGTTCTTATTGAGATAGATTATAAGTTTCTTTGCCATGACTAAGCTGACTTGATCGGGGTAGGTACGGGCCACTATGAGCGTCAAAAACGGATGTTCACACCCAAGTTAATACTTGTAACACCAAATGAACGATTCTACCAAAAAGTCGCTTATCTACTCCACTATTGGTGCTTTTGGAAATGTGACAATATTCTGCATTACGATTTTTTAAAAAAATAGGACATTAGGATCCATAATATACACCTCTCATGACATTATCACGCCCATGATTGATACTAAGACACTGTCAGTCCAAAAGTCTCGCAAGGAGACCGCATAAGCTCAGTCCTGAAATCTCGGAGATCTCAAATCATTCTGAACTAAACAAACCTAACAGTGGACCGGTAAGGAGCAGCGTACCCGTTCAGTATAGTAACCGAGCTTCAAATTCCTAGCTGACTGTGGCTGGAAGAAGCCTCCAGGCCTTCAGCTCATCAGAATTGGGTACAGCCTGTGGCTCTTAGTGACCGGGTTGACAGAATCCTCTTGGATAGATTGCATGAGGTGACGTTCGGAAAGCAACATATATAAGATCATGTATATATATGCACACACACACACACATATGAATAAATTGGGTAATAGAATGACAATTATGTATGTTTTCAAATTCATAATAGTTTATTCACAAAAAAATAGTGCAATAAGAAAAGATACATTTAGCACGATTTCTTTTCTTCTATTAAGTCTAAATTCAATTAATTACCTTCGGTAGAAACTGGTCATCAAAAGGATTATGTGTCTGGAGATTTCTTTGCACTTCCTCTAATTTTCTCTCTTAAACATCAACGTAGCTTTTAAATTGAAATTTGTGTCTGATGTTACAATGGCCACCTTCCCTCCCTTAATTCTATCCCTGTCTTCTTTTAACTATGTTAGAGTCCAACATCTGGGTCGGAACAAGGGCCAGGGAATGGATTGACGGCAGACCCATTTCAGTTGACGAGTGGGCACCAGGTATACCGAACGGAGATCCATTGGAATGCGCTCGGATGGTGACGCGAACGGGTGATTATAAATTAGACGATAAGGTGTGTACTAATACATACCCATTCATGTGTGAAATCAACTAGACCGCTGAACACACCGTGTGTCCGTGGAGGAGGAGTGTAAAGAAAACGACGGAGAGAAGAGCCGAGGACGACACTACGGAAGGCCTTTCCGTTCTATTGCTTCTTCTTCTTTGCTCCTTCACACCCTAATAGAGCAGTGTGACGATAAAGCTTCAGGCATGACCGTATGTTTCACAGCTCTTCCCTTCGTGGTTCTGTTTACAACACAAGTCCCTTTCGTGAATCCCGGTCGTGTTGGAGATGGTAGTTTATGGCAGTTGGTGGTAGAGACAATGGTATTTGTGGTGATGATGGTACCGCCAGTAATAATAATGACGAAGATAACAATAATGATAATGATGGTGAGGATAAATGTAATTAAAATAGTAGTTATGATCATAACATTACTCGCACTATAACTGCTAACATTGTACTACAACATGATTCCTAAGAATGGTCAAAAGGCTATGTGATATGATCAGTTAATAGCCCTTACGGCATTACATCACTTCAAATGATTTTAATTACCGACATCATGAACTACCTTCAAATAAGATGCATTGACTTTACCATCTGAACTGCCATCATTAACATTTATTTTCATTGATATTACTGTAACTATTAATAGCATGTATTACGATTATCAGTTTTACGTTTCTCAGTATGGTTTGCATCTTTATTATTGATGTTATAAGTAATGGTATTGGTATTGTGATGGTAGAATTATTACAACCGCTGTATTGTTATCAATCTTATTATCTTTATGGTTTTAGCAACACAGATACACGGTGTTTCAAGTCGTTTCTTTGGTTTTTGTTTTGTGTGAATATAGTATATATAAAAGTTTGAACATGTATTCTGCCTTTATTACCCATTAGCACAACGATTTTCTTCACATGACGTTTCTTTTAAAGAGACAAAAGTTCATACTATATACCTCTACGAAGCCGCGGGGAAACAATTTTATATCTCGTTGAAGTTTTCGGACGATGTGCGTAAACAGCAGTATCCCGGGAAGATCTCTGTCCGACGCAAATACGATGGAAATCATACAATTTTGACGAAAACATCATGGCAACACAAGAAAATAAGTAATAAGTAATCATATGCGAAGTACACCTCATCATGAATTGTTAAAATGTGGCATTTTTTGATGATACAAAAACGGGCATAAACTTACTAGCAGCCTCTTTGAAGAGTGAGTGGGGAAGGAAAAGAGAGGAAGGCAGAGAGAGAGAGAGAGAGAGAGAGGGGGGGGTGGAGGGCAAAGAAAGAAAGTGAGGGGAGACACAAAGAGAGGGAGAGAGAGAGATGTAGATGCTAAAAATGATTTAAAAAGATAAAAGTTAATTAAGCAAAGTTCGATATCAACTGTGGCCAATGGCGAGACCGGCTCAATGGACTATATTGTGAAACGGCACCAGATATAGCTCACAACAAAGCTACCCTTCAAAACTGGTGTTAAGATTGTTGAGGGGACCTAAATGGAGCCTAAATGGAATGCCAGTGGATGTTAATGGAAGTCCTTTGAATAGTAAGAACAGTTAGGACGGTTGAGTTCAGGCTGCACATTCAAAATTTTAGCCGTTCCCCGCCTGTTCAAAGTGGACGGTAATGGATCTTTAACCAATCAGTAATGAACTGATGAATCGTTAACGGGTTAGGAGGTGTATGGCCGCCAAAATTCATCCCGCACTATTAATGTTCTCAAGCTGGTGTTTATCCTTCTCATAGCAATTCTGCAATGTCCTGAGCCGTTCCAGTTTCCATCTACCGATCCAAGACGATTTTTAACCGTTTAGTATCTTTGCAATAGCGCCCTGATATCGTCCCAATCATTCCATTACCTTTCCCTGACTGTTCGATCATTGTTTTAAAAATGCATTTTTTAAGTTCCTTTGCCGCTTAAAGAAGGACGCCCAAAAGGTGGACTATGAGCCGGAGAAGAATGTCCAAGAGGTGGTCTATGAACCCGAGAAGGACGCCCAACAGGTGGTCTATGAGTCCGAGAAGGAAGCTTGCGAGGAGGTGGATTATGATGCTATAGGGGACCTCAATCCTCTCTGGAAACCAGTAGGACAGTAGGATTCAACTTATTGCTGTTTAACTAAATGTAGGGTTGGAGTCACTCCTTCGAGAATCTGGGAAAGTTTCACCTGGAACGAAAAGGACTTTTGCCGCCGACCTTAGCAGGCCATGTCACAACAGTTCATTGAGCCTTCCAGATTGGAACATCCACTGGCTAATTAATTAACTGGCTAAATGCTCGCTGGTCAATTGGACACACAGCCCTTTCTAGCTGAGGCCAGAATGGTAAATCTTTGGTGCACTTCAGACGATGGACAGACCATGTGTGACATCATCGTAGTGATAAAGGAAGGGTCTGAAGAGCCTGAGATGGAAGCCCAAGAGGTGGTCTATGAGCCAAAGAACGTCCAAGAGGTGGTCGTGTATGTGTGCTCATATGTGTTTGTGTACAATCACGAATGTGTGTTTGTATGTGTGTATGTTTGTTATGTGTATAAAAGCTTGCGCTTGCTCGCTTCGCTCGCGGACGCTTCGCGCCCTTAGGGATTCGTCCTTATGTAACACAATATTAACACATGTGAAATAAAAGAGGCATGTTATACAAATAGTAATTTATTTATCTAAGAGTCTACATATTTATGTTGTTTCTTAGACGGTTCGCTTTCATCAGATTCTTATCCATCATGGTCCTTTTCTGCGTCGAATCGGCGTTTGGGAAATCTACGACCTTCATCGCTGTCTTCATCACTCATCCTATTAATTATTCCTGACCCATTTTGAACATTTCGAAACATTTTGAACAGTTTGAAAGTGTTATGTTTATTTATATCTATGATATATGATGATTGCTGATTTTCAATCTCTAAATACATTTATAGGGGCCCCCAAAATACCGTAATTTTGAACATTTTGAAAGGGTTATATATTTATTTATATATGATTGATTGATGGTTGATTTTCATTTTATAGATACCTTTATAGGGTGTACCCAAAAGACCGTAATTTGAACATTGTGAAACACCTTCAACATTTTTAACATTTTAATAATTTTTCAAACATTTTTGAACTGTTGAAACATTTTCAACATTTTGAAAGAGATATTTATATAGATAGAATGATAGATAGATAGAGATAGAGAGATTTATGAATAGATTTGTGTATGTGTATATATATTGTATATATATATATATATATATATATATATATATATTATATATATATATACAAGGGTGTGCGTGTGTGTGTGTGAGTGTGCGTGTGTGTGTGTAGACATTTTCATTATGACAAATCGAATCTTTTTAATCAATCAGTGTTGGGTAAAAGAAAGCCATATTGTCTTTTTTACACTGTATTAACTTGATATATTCTAATGATTTAGATATTTATTAATTGATGTGAAAGAATATTTTTTTTTGTCATAACTCACTCGAAATACTCTGGAATTCTCAATATTAGCTACTTCATCACTTATTAGCAAAAGAAAATACTATGAAATAACTATTTTAACAGAATATTGTTACACTCAAGGAAAACTATTTTCATCAAAATCGGAATCTAAGAAGCAATCTCCCAAAAGAGAAACTTATACCCACTGATACATTAAAAAATCTGGGATGCTAAGCTACAGAAGACTGAATTAAACCCATCACAAGGAAGAATGATATTTCCACTCCGCTTGACAGACTTGATTTGCAAATGGAAAATGTATTAGAATTTTTTAAAATCTCTTTCTTGATCTTTGCAGAAACTCAGATAGTCAGCTGTGAATCAGACAGTAGGTATTTACTGTGAATTTAGTTAATGTGCGGTACCAGGTTCATCTATACCAAAATTAATGAATTATATGTTTTATCTTTATATATATACATTTATATATGTGTATATATATACATACATATACATAAATAAGCATATATATAAATATATATATAAATAATATATTAAATATATATATACATATGTATACATGCATATATACATACATACATATATTTACATATACATATATATATATATATATATATATATATATATATATATGTGTGTGTGGTGTTGTGGTGTGTGTGTGTGTGGTGTGTGTGTGTAAATACACACACACACACACACACACCCACACACACACACACACACACAGACAAACACACACACACACACACACACACACACACACACACACACACACACACACACACACAACACACAACCAGACAAACACACATACAAACACACACACACACACACACACACACACACACACACACACAATTTCGCGCGTGAGTAAACACTCGGTGATATTAATTCAAGGGAAACTATAGAAATCCATTCACCAAAAGAAATATATGTGAATACCAGCATTACCGACAAAGAAATACCTTCAGTATATATATATATATATATATATAAATATATATATATATATATATATATATATAATAATATATATTATTTTTTTTTTTTTTTTTTTTTTTTTTTTTTTTCTTTTTTTTTTGAATGGGAATAGCAACTTATATATTAGTTGTTGTTTGTTTGTTTGTTTGTTTTCTTCGCTTTGCATGACTGAACTTTTTATATTTGCTTTAACATGAATGGCAATATGTATGCAAAGATAATGAAATTAATCATAACCATGACATTAATTATGATCATAATGATGGAAACTGTAATCCTAAGCATATTGACCATAACTCCATTATCAACCCTAATGGTGGTAAACCTATAACAATCACTTTAATAGGAATGTGAGTGATGCAGCACTGATTGTAGTCATAATTACAATATCGGTAATAATAGCGAATGTAACAACTACAACTGTTATGAGTAATACCAATATAACACTATTCATTACACCAAAAATAGAATATTTGGACTACTATTGACAACTATGGATAAGAGAACAATAATAATAATAATAATAATAATAATACCAATGTTAATACGACAGTAATAAAAGTAACATGAGAATGGTTATAACAGTATTAACGACAATAATGATCTGGTAGTTATGAAAATAATTAAAAAGCGATAGCAAAATGACATCCACATTATTTGAATCGTCAACAGTATAGTAGCATTGATTTTGACAAATTAACTAAATCTTTGAAAATAAAACTACGGGCAAAACAGGATAAGGGTAATTATAATAACATATTGAAAATTGCAATGATACTACTGCAGAGCGTAATAACATTAATAATATCAGTATTCTTACTTAAAATATTTTTTATTATTCTATTATCCTCTTATTACGATTACTATTTGTCATTATCATTTATCATTATTGTTCTTGCTATTTTCATTTTATTGGTACCATTATTATTATTTTTATCATACAATCACTACCATTGCCGCCATCATTGTATCACGATCATGATATTCATTATTTTCATCATTTTCATTATTACCATTATTACCATCATCGATACCATCACTACCACTGCGGTTGCGGTCACTACGACAACTACCAACTACCAACTACCGCCAGTGGAAGTAGCAGCGCATGAACTGCTCTTTATATGACTTTAATTAATCGTTTTTCCGAATTCCATGTACTGGTCCACAGCGCCAGAAGAAAGGGTCCGAGTCCTGGTCAGAGAAAGAAAGGGTCCGAGTCCAGAGTAAGTTCCTGTGGCGACATCGAGTTTGCGTCAATTCAACCACGTCGATATAAGTAGCCACGTGTTCGTTCGTGGATCCTGTGCACGAGTTTAAAAAATGTGTCTATGTTTTGCATGTGTGTGTGGATCCTGTGCACAAAGGTTAAAGAATGTGTCTGTGGTTTGCATGTGTGTGTGTGTGGATCCTGTGCACAAGGGTTTTTTAAAAATGTGTCTGAGTTTTGCATGTGGGTATATGTTCATTTTTGGGTTTATACCACGGTTGCCGAAAGTGGCTTTGTATGTAGGCGTGGGTGATATTTCAATTTGACTTGTTGCTTGGCTTAGTTTTATATTTGAGCGTGGGTTGAAAACAAAGACCTTGGAAGGAAGGGGAGAGAAGAGAGAGAGAGAGAGAGAGAGAGAGAGAGAGAGAGGAGAGAGAGAGAGAGAGAGAGAGAAGAGAGAGAGAGAGAGAGAGAGAGAGAGAGAGGGAGGGAGGGAGAGGGAGAGAGAGAACGCATGTGTGTGTTGTTTGTACTTGTGGTGAATTCGTGTCTGTCTGTGCGTGCTTGCGTGTGTAATGTGTCTGTGTGTGCGTGCTTGTGTGAGCCTGTTCGTTTACTTTATTTCACAGATAAACGGGTAGCTATTAGTACATGATGTATCGTCAATTCTATATAAACCTGAACTCTGCTTCATCATCCTGGCACACTGCATGGCATCTCCGTCTGGCTTGTTTGGTGCCCACTCCTCGAAGGCGACGGG
>NW_020872660.1:420106-422606 GCF_003789085.1 Penaeus vannamei
ACACAAATAAAAGTTACAATCAGTACTTAATGCTCAGTAACGATAGCAAATACTTTCGTTATCAATTTTATGTACGGGCAAATACCGATAGGTAAATACATATATATATAGTACGTGATCGCTGGAAGGATCCTTCGACATCTTACAGGGTCCCTGAGGATTCTATCTTCCTTCGCCCCGGCCTGTGTGCGTTTTCTTGTATGTGTGTGTGTGTGTAAGTCTGTGTGTGTGTAAGTCTGTGTGCGTTTCGTGTATGTGCGTGTGTTGTCACCACTCCACTATTTCCTTATTCGTGTATGTGCGTGTGTTGTCACCACTCCACTATTTCCTTATTCGTGTATGTGCGTGTGTTGTCACCACTCCACTATTTCCTTATTCGTGTATGTGCGTGTGTTGTCACCACTCCACTATTTCCTTATTCGTGTATGTGCGTGTGTTGTCACCACTCCACTATTTCCTTATTCGTGTATGTGCGTGTGTTGTCACCACTCCACTATTTCCTTATTCGTGTATGTGCGTGTGTTGTCACCACTCCACTATTTCCTTATTCGTGTATGTGCGTGTGTTGTCACCACTCCACTATTTCCTTATTCGTGTATGTGCGTGTGTTGTCACCACTCCACTATTTCCTTATTCGTGTATGTGCGTGTGTTGTCACCACTCCACTATTTCCTTATTCGTGTATGTGCGTGTGTTGTCACCAACTCCACTATTTCCTTATTCGTGTATGTGCGTGTGTTGTCACCACTCCACTATTTCCTTATTCGTGTATGTGCGTGTGTTGTCACCACTCCACTATTTCCTTATTCGTGTATGTGCGTGTGTTGTCACCACTCCACTATTTCCTTACAACTTCGTAATTACTTTGTTATTCTCAATAGTACTTTGATCACGTTAATGGTAGTTTCCTTTTGTCTATTCTTTAGACTCCGTTCAATTTAAGAATATATCAGTACACCTGCAATAAACACACGTGGTGGAATGGATAACGAAACATAATTATTTTCCACAACTTTAATAATACGATAATGCTATATATAGTTCAATATTTACACGGGCACGTAGCCAATCGCGCGAGAGATTGGCTACTCGCTTGGCCTTATATACACTATTAATGCTGAATAGGGTAGTTTTACTAGCCTCTAACAATCCCCTTAAAACCCACGCTTGATCTTCCCTTAATAGATAGATAATAACTGTGCATGACAATAACAATATATATAAGTATTAATAATAACGTCAATAACAATATATATAAGTATTAAAATAACGTCAATAACAATATATGTAAGTATTAATAATAACGTCAATAACAATATATATAAGTATTAATATTAACAAATATATAAACAAGTTATCACAGTGACAATCACATGGAATATATACTCCAATATTATAAAAAAAAAATTAACATAATTACTTCTTACCATCCCTATGACGTGGAAGGTGCCCTATGACTTGTCAACTTGTCTATGTGGAACTATGGATTACTATTTTTTGACTCCCTGTGACACCCGTTCACGCAATATTATTTCCATACAACTAGGATGATGGTAGTGAGAACTGCTCATTACTCGCCAGGTGACATCCATAATTGCTGCCAGTATGGCTAATAATTGAAGTTATAGATGCAAGAAAATATATTTAAAGTGCGGTGATCATCCACCCGACCTGAGAGATCACTGTGAACCGTATTTATGTTGACAAATGTGGGAAGGTATGAATGAGAACGAATATCTTCACAATACAAGAGATGTATTTAACCGGTTTCGATTATATCTCCGTCAGAAATACATGTATGTATTTCTGACGAAGATATAATCGAAACCGGTAAAATACATCTCTTGTGAAGATATTCGTTCTCATTCATACCTTTCCACAAATCACTGTGTTTCTCATTCATTGTTTTCATGTTTTTGAAATGACTCCCTTATGATCATTAGATAACTGTAAGCAAATTATTATTTGATGGCATTTCACTACTGAGCTCGAGGTCTGTAGAGTAGTGGTAATAGGATAATTAAATTTTAGTGATCATAAAATATCACCGGGAAATGACAAAGTTGAAGAATATGTTGATAACATATTGTTTACTCGAGGAATGCAGGATGTTTGTGTGGATAATGCTCCGGTCACATTTACCTTATGAGAAGATAATTAATCTCAGCAGATTAGTTAAGTGGAATTGTTATTAGGTTCGGAGTAAATAACCATCTCTGCATCGATTATGAAGTTAAGAAAGTTGTTATATGGACTTTCTACAGAAATCCGAATTTTCTTGAATTTAAAGCTCATTTTTTTAAAGTATACTCTAATGCATTCGCATTCTTCGAGCTGTCCTGGTTCAAACTCAATAATATAGCTAATATACAACATGGGAATGGCATAATGTGTTGGAATGTGTAAAAGATAGAAATAGCAATCCATTAGGATGGGTGTAAATTAATGTGTGAAACTCGCCACCTCTGGTGAGTGGACCTGGGGAACAATACTTTAAAAT
>NW_020872660.1:430106-435106 GCF_003789085.1 Penaeus vannamei
AAGGTTATAGAGCGTTACAGGATAGTATGTACAGTAGTGAAAAGAGCAAAGAGGTGGAGCAAATAAAGTAAGGTGGAGATTATAAAAGAGGAAAGATTAAGGGCTGTACTTTAAAACTACCGACAGCACTGGCGTTGTCGTACAAGGGGCGGTGGACCAGTTAGGGAAGGCTAGATAAGTAGCAACTTGAGATGGTGCCATGGCCATGATACCTCCTCGAGTTGCTACTGATCTAGCCTTCCTCAACTAGTTTCATAATTTAAAAAGCCCGAGCTTCGAACGCCTAGCGTCCCAATGAACCGAACATGCGTTATATAATTGAAACTAGAGTGGCGGTGGAGCGCCAGCATGAATGTCTTTTTCACGAAGGCGTTCGACAGTGTTCTTCTTTACTGTTAAGCCTACACCCAACATATATCTATTTCATAATAGGTACAACGACAGAGAAAATTTGTAATGTATATGTATAATTATTTAGGAATTATTTTAAGATCGAAATACTTTGAGAAGACTTTACTGCATATATTGGAATCTATCTCACCACTTCTCACCTCACTTGGGCCCCTTATGTTATTTCTCAATACTTTGTTGACCATGAAGTAAATGCCTCTTGTGTAATCTTTGATACGCATTACATGATATTAAACATGATGATAACATGTACAAATATCAAATATTTTGTAATTTGCTAGTCTGGGCATAACCAAAATATTACATGTGAGTGTGTGTAAACAAATGTACATATATAAGTATGGATAAACACATCGCTCTGATATTACTTTCAATACTTATAGGTGTTCCATTCCTATTACCTTGAGGTGAATGGCTACAGGTGGACTGCAATTGAAATTAGCAGATAATTTTTTAATGATCTCAGGACTTTGTCAATATAGGTATCAAGGAAATATTGCTGTAAGATGCAAGCACTTTCCAATGATAGGTCTGCTTCCTGAAAACTTGCAAAAGAGCCATTATGAAACAACAAACGGATAATATGTCTGGAGATGACTGTTGAAGAAGTAGGAGGAGAAGAATCCAGGGAGAGAGACAGGGGACTTGGGAAGGTGGTGAAGTATCAGGAAGAATGTCAGGAGGGAAGGGATCCAGAGAAGGACACTGTTGCAACAGAAAGGGTTCACATGAGCATCCAGTTGGGAGTACAAAGATAATGGGGAACGGAGAGGGAAGGGTGCACATGGAGATGGAGAGGATGGGGTGTGATGGGAGAGAGCGAGAGAAAGGAAGGGGGTTGGGAAAACTTGAGGAGGAGGAAGAGGGTAGATATCAGTAAATACTTTGAATCTAGAGGGAACAGAAATAGAGAGATTGAATGGGGGATGAGGAATTGGAGCATTCTCTTAAGTCATGTTCAGGATTTTTTTGATGTCTTCAAGAGTTTCTGGAGGGGAGTTGGGTGGGAAGGACTGAGAAACAATGGTTCTCTTGTGAGGAGAAGAGGAGAGAGATGTTCGAAGAGTGGAGGAAGAGGAGGGTGTATGGAAGGATGTGGTGTTTTAGACCTGCATGCCTGCCTTACTCATGAAGATGCAGTGCCAGTACAATGCAAATGGTATTTCATTGCAGGACACCCACCAATAAAAAAACATGGAAAGTTATTTCAGATGAAGAATCCAAGAGACATTCAAATGCCAATCCTTTTTCACTATATATTAAATTCATAACTGCTATGTAACATAAGAAACTTGTACTTACATGTTGACAATTATTACCTAGAAGATACACACAAACACATCAAGTCACCATTTCTCACAAAAATAAACTTACTTCTTTACTTGCTGTATTTCCTTTTTCTTTACTTCCCATACATCCGGAAAGTGAATGTCTTTTACGTAGCTTTGGCGTCTCCTCTCTTCCAGATGTAGTCTTCCTAGAAATACTTGGCGAACGTAGATCTTCATTTGAAGTTGAGTTTGCATTCATCAGTGCATTTTGTTCTATGCAACAATGAAATAAAATTAAAAATAGTAAGCAAAATACATATTTTAAGCTATCCAACTGAGTAAAAACAATTTTTCAGAAATACAGGATTCCATAAGAAAAAGAAAATCTTTTGTCTTTTTTACTCTTAATTGAAGTTTCTTTAAAATTTTGTCCAGAAATTTACCATATTCATTCACATCATTATTATCATCATTATAACTATTATCATTATCATCACTATGTAATCATTATCATTATCTTCATAATCACTATTTTTATTAATATAATTACCATCATCATCCTTACTATTATCATTATCTTTATCACCATCTGTATTATCACTATATCAATACATCTATTATCATCATCATAACTTATCATTATCATTATTATCACTATTATTAGTATTACCATCTTTCATATCATCATCAATCATCATCATCAATCATCCTAAATCACCAATCAAAAATTCAATAAGTATGACATGTACTTACTCTCTACAGGAAGACTGAAGAAACAATGTGGTGTAATATCACTTCTATTTTCTCGCAACTGAGAAAAAGATTTGCAAAGCTCTGACAGACCTTGTGCAGACTCATCCTAAGAGGCAAAATTGATGGAGTAATACAAGAGTAAATGATGATGGGAGGGAGAGAAGGATTGGAATAGGGAGGGAGGGAGGGAGGGGGGGAGGGTGCAGGGGGAAGGAGGAAGGGAGACACTGAGACAGAGACAGAGACTGAGACAGAGACAGACAGAGAGAGACGGAGGGAGGGGGAGAAGGAGAGGGAGAGAGTCAGCGACAAAGATGAAGGGAAAGAGAGAGACAGAAGAGAGAACACTACAAACAACTCACACTTTATTTTCAAAGAATTATTTCTAAGAATTTAGCAACAATCTTATTACAACCTATCATTAAAAACAGTTCTAGGAAAAAGACTGAACACCTGCATGTGAAAAAAGTAAATACAAATTGGGGTACACTACCTATGCAGATACATAAGCATTATCATTTCTTTAGCATGTGACTTCTATGTTTAAAATCCCTAAACATGTAATACAACTGATAATATGAACAAGTGCAATTACTTACCACACATGGAGGAATATGGTCACTGATGAATGGTCTTGTATTTGTCCATCTCACTCGGATTGCAACAGCCTGGCTACATCCAATGAAAAACACCGAGACTTTCTTATCCCGCCCATATTTTGCTTTAACATATGAAGGCCACCACATACCTCTATGCAAAGTCCAAATCAGATCATTTACCTGAATTTCTACTTTTGGAGTTTCTGCGACAAGAGAAAAATAAGCAATTAATGTGTTACAGTGTGTGGATAAGTTATGTCAATGTTAATCATCTAAATATTTCTTTTCTGTCTGGCTACCAATAATTTTATTTTCAACAAAAATATCAGTGTATACCCAAAGTGAAAGAACCCATATAAAAAAATAGATGCCTGATAAATACATAGCTTGTTCTGAGAATAGACTTCATTGTCCTATGAAATACTTCAATCCCCTATATGACTGGCATAGAAAACTGTTATCTTCAACATTGTATACTAGATAGAATAATAATAATAATAATAATAAAAGGATTAGTGCATAAGGTACAAACATTCAAGAACCTGCTGATCTTATAGAACTGCCATGCCTGGTTGCTGGCAGGTTAGAACCAAATAACCCAACGACTAATAATAAAGTATCCTTAATGACATCAAAAATGTTTGAATATACTGTACACTAATCCCTTTTTTGGCTTTGGGTATATATATGAAAATGATAATTTTCACAGTAGTTAATATTTAACCCTTAATGGGGGGGGTGACACAATATCACATCCTTGTCGGGATGGGCTGGCGATCTATGCCCACCTGAATGGGTCATCTTGGTACTGTTCAGGTATAACAGGTTGGACATGAGAGCATCTGAGCCACCATACATGTATATCCCAAATGTTCCATCATTCTAAAAGAAATTGCTTAAATTTGCCTAAATATTATATTTCTTACAAGCACATTTTGAAAAAAATCTATAATCAAGAAATAATAATAATGAAAATACAAATGTTTTCAGAAAAGCAAGAAATTATAGATAACAGTAATGAATATTTTAATTTCTTCAGTAATATGTAGGAACGTACTGGAAAGTCTTGTTATTCCTACATCCAGAGATATGAAAATCATATTACATACCTATTACTTTAGATCTTATAGCTTCTTAATATTACAAAATAAACTTGTATGGCCACTCTACCTTTCACAGCTTGGCAAGCAGTCAGATCAGGGAGGTCATCATCATCGATGTCCATCAAATTCTCATTTAGATCTTCTGGGATGTTTTGGGGGGAATTTTCTTTCTTTTTTTTGCACTTTTTCCAGCTGAACATATCACTTGTCTTATCCTTTACTAACTGTCTTTTCGCACCACCCTTTTTGTACTGCATGTCTTTATTATATTCCATTTTGTCTCCCAGCAATTTTTGACAAGGGCTTTTTACAACTTCCCTTTTACCTTCAATTCCTTCATTAGGTCTCTCTACCCTTTCGTCTCTCCCCTGTATTCTTTCACTTCTCCTACGATTCATCTTAATACTCTCCCAAGTGCACATAGATCTATTTCCATTTTTTCCTTTCTGCTTATCCACCCTGCTTTCCTTAAAATGATATGCAATGGATTCTCCTTCACCACTTTTCTCAGATTTCTCACTTTTCTCAGAGTTCAACTTTTCATTTTGTGTCCTCACATTTATTTCAATGCCTAATTCACCACCTTGGGAATCAGCCAGGTTAGCTTTAGTTCTGACATCAGACTGTAGTCTACTCCCTTCTGAGCATGTCCTTTCACTGGCCTCTTTATCAACAGAATCTATATCTTCTAAATCATATTCTACTTTGTTTGCTACATCAGAAATATAGGTATTCTTGCTATCATTTGTACTTTCTAATATATCCCTTTTAGGGTTCTTAAAATCTATTGTCAGTGTATTGACACTGGACAGTGTGTGACTAACTGTAAACGTATTACTTTGTTCTTTTTCTTTGGTAAGTTC
>NW_020872660.1:450106-464471 GCF_003789085.1 Penaeus vannamei
CTTCAGTGAACTTTACTGTAAACATCAAAAGACAATGCTAATCATAAAATCAAAAAAGTTTTGATAGCTAAAAGCAGTATCACACTTATGCCTATTCCATAATTTTTTGCATTTCTACGTGAATCTGAGGATTTCTGCATGTATCACATGCCTCCCAAATGAAGATGGTGGAGGCCACTTCCATCTGACAATTTCCATCTTGATCTTGAGCAACAAAGGATTTATATGACTAGCTTTTTTTATATTCCAGAACATTTTTATATACATTATACATAATTGTATTTCTTTAAAATAATGTGATATTAGAATGTTCTTGTGATTCACGTGACCTAACTTGGATGGTGCCATGTCTGCTTGCATAAGCAGTGTTTGCTGCCTTGGTAGTGTGATAAGGTCAGTCCATTTGCATGCAGGTACTTCATACAGAAAAAAAAAATTGAAGAGCAAAGTGCTAGTGCAATAGGTCCTTTACAGTGTGTTATTCTGGTATGTTAAGTGAACCTTTACATTCACATTATCTTTACAAACAATACTGTAATCCTATCATACCGTTATCTTAACTTTAAATATTTTGTTGTTAGATCATAATTACATCTATGAAATGATATGGTAAGCAATTCAAAACATACACAATATGCCAAGTATATACTTGCTTCCTTTACACTAGGCAGCACTGGTGTGTATTTATGTTAACAAGCAAGTAGGAATTTTACTCGATAATCATAAGGTTATGTCAACAATTAATGACTAAACTGAAATCATTCATGAAACTTTTATATGGAAATAATGCATCATCTGGAGTACACTTCTACATATACAAATGTGACCGAGCATAGTCCTACAGCATATGAAAAACCATAAGCTTTGCTTTTTTTCTAACTTGCTGCTTTTTTATAAATATATTCTTTAAAATCATGTTTTATTTTTTGCACTAGGCTTCTTGTAACTACAAATAGGGGTAACATCATGATTTCTTTTCTAAAAAGTACTATGCCATTTTCCCTAATTTTCTCCCTTTTCATTTCACTGGTGTAGTTTTATCAAGAATTTGAGGTCATTATCAGCAGATCCTCTAAATAAGTCTTCATTAACTTGAATCCAATTACAGTAATCAAAATCATTCTCTAAGTTTACTACATCTGGAGCTTTGAATTCTACAGCCTTCACAAAAAAGAAACTCTTAAATTAGCAGGGTAAAAGAAGTCGAAATAAAGAATTGTGTATTTATTTGCCATGAATCATTTACAACCCCCAGACATAAAAACTTTACACATGAGACTGGCACCCTGGAGACTAAAGAATAACGTCATATGCTAATATAAGGCATGATCAGCATAACTAAATATCGGATTCTTTCCATTGTCACCTTTGTATTCCTTGAATATACGGCTGGATAAGCCATTTCACAACAAATCATGCACACTGGAGTATAAGAATGTCTATCCGATTGCTTGTTTTCAGAAACATTTAGACATAAACACAGGATGAAGATGAGATAAAATAACATTATATACAGTGTGTGTGGATGTGAGTGTGGGTGTAACTGTATGAGTGTGGGTGTGACAGCAGTTGTGAGTGTGGGTGTGAACTTCAGATAATAAAAAAAGCATAAAGAATACATTATGCAGACTTAAAGAATTAGTATTACAAATATAGAAATTGTAAGTCATGTCCATAATCATCATCAAGATATTGAAAAAAGTGAAATTAAGAAATGAAAATTCTATAAACAATAATAACCAACAATGGTCAAATGTCTGATGAGGGGGAGGGGGAGGGGGAGGGGGGAGGGGGGAGGGGGCGAGGGGGAAGGGGGAGGAGTAGCAACAATGCTAGTAACTGTAATTATATTTCTGAAAATAATAAAACACACTAATTATATCAACAGCATTATCATAATCAAAATGAAAAATAGTCACATAAATACTAATAATCATAATGATAAATATTAATTTAATGAAAATAATCAATATAATCCAATTAACAGCAATAGCACATCAATAGGAATAGGAATAGTAATAATGAAAAAAAAAATAATAATAAATGAAAAAAAATAATAAGAAGAATATGACCAAAAAATTAATAATAATATAATTATAATATAATAATAATGTTAACAATAATGATCATAATAATGATAATGATAAAAATGATGATAAAAATAATAATAATAATGATAAGAATAAAAATAATAACCAAGTATAATACAATGATTGATAATATATATAATTTAAAAATCAATAATAAAAATGATGCAACGATAATAATGAACTAAAATAACAAGAACAATATAAACAATAATAATAATATTGATAATAACAATAATAACTATAAAATAAATAACAATAATAATAATAATAATAATAATAATAAAAACAACAACAATCAATAATAATGATGATGATAATGATGATAATGAAATATCCATCACAGTGATATTAACATTATTCTAATGACTAAAATCCATAACGAAATACATAAATACAAATATCCAAATACTCCACCCAAGGCCGAGATAATTTCGCAAAGAGCAGGCACTTCACTAGAGGCCCTTACTCACAAGATCCATAACTGGCATAGGATGACACTCGAAAATGCACTAACATGAATGAGATACACCAAAAATTCTCATTTGTCGTGTCCCAAAAAAATGGTGACACTGGAGCAAAAATTGTAAAAGGAATTTACATTAAGAAAAAAATAAATAAAAAAAAAGGAAAAGTTCAATCAGATTTGCAAAATATAATTTACACGTAAACTTATATAGTTCAATCATTTTCCACTTCTGCCTAGCCTCGTTCACTATGAAACACAAATACAAAAATATATATATGGCTGCCCCAAGAATGGTTATTATCACATAAATGCTGATTAATCCCACTGATGTGAGAGGATTACCTGCATATTAAAATGAAGCAGTCAATGCATTACCTTGAGAGATAATCCTCATTGGTAACACATGATGGATTCCTGGAGCCTGAGGGGGCCACCAGCTTCTCAGACATTAATGACAATTCCACACCAATGCTGGGATTCTTGGGACAACTCTCTTCAGATGCCCTACATTTCTCTGAAATTATCAATACAGTGAGACAAAAATTCACCCTTTCAAAACAGATTTCACATAATTTCCACTTCTTCTCACATACCTTTACAAAACTGACGGGCATACTATCAACACAGCTACTGAACACTGTACAAACAAAGACTCTCTTCTAAATCACATTGATAATATTCACTCAGGTAATATATACAGAATACACCAAAGCCTAGAAAAATATGTATAATCTAAATATAAACTTTTGGACAGGGTGAGGATGGTACATAAGTCACACAAGCAATTCACTGCCACAAAACATAAACCCTTAAATGTGATGAATGGCCACACTGGGTAAGAGTGCACTGTAATACTCTATCAGTAACCTGTTCATTAAGACTGGGTTGATATGATGTACATGAAAGTCAGACAGTAAGTGTCGTGTGTTTTTGGGGTCGAAGACTCGTGGTCAAAAGAGACCAAGCAAGAGATTCTGAAAGTGTATGAAAGCATATTATGATCTCTGAATAGCAGTTAAGAAGAGAACGATTGCTGGGATACATTGTAGCATGAAATGAGTTGATCAAATTAAGAAGAGCAAATGCATGATACAAAGACGTATGCTGTCCATGTTGGGTCTTACAGAGATGTGTCCACAATTCTTAAAATCTACAATACCATTCAAATAACTAAATGACATCTATTATTTGTTAAACCATGAGATATAGAAGTGTAAATACATTGATATATATATGTGGGTATAAACGGTATGTACAATTCCACTTTCTGATTTTCTACTACAACTGCAAGCAAGGATCACTGAACTAAATGGTAATCAGCTCTGCCTTTTCTAACCAAGTAACGTTGCACTTTGATTTAATATACCTGTTTACCAGTATTAGCAAAATTCCTTCATTTCACATAGTACCTAAAGTTCTGTTATCTTCCGTTTTTAAATTAAGTAAAAAAGACTTTTAATAACAAATTCTGTGCTCTGTTTAAAAAAAATTAGTTTTCTGTACATATATTTTTCTATTTGAAAGGTACTTATATTCATAATTTACACAACATACAAATTACTCTTAAAAGCTTTTAAAATATCGAGAGTAAAAGCAAATTTACCATAATGGAGATTTTCACCTGAATAAATACTTAACAAATTAGTAGGCTAACATTCTTTGTTTTTCATCACTTCCGATAATCTTTACAGTAATAGAATATAAGTTGGTTATGATTTTCTTTTTTAAAGAAGTGTCAAAAATACATGCACCATGATATAGTGTGGGTGTATTTGTATCACAGTAGCCTTTGCAGAAGTCTTCCAATATCATTAATTTCTATAGTTTATTTTCATGGATTTAGATAATTATATAAAATGACCTACTTTCCATCTACACTGATCACAATTTTGGAATATTTTCCAAATGATTCACATGCTTACTTTTAAATTATTACACAAGCATTGTATTTATAACAGTAATATATATCACACTGGACACATCTATATATTTAGTCCTATACATGTGCATTAAACTTTTAAAATGTCCTTTTCAGTTTTAAATAACAAACAAAAATACATGAATGAAATGAACACACAAACAGGAAGAACAAGACCAAAATGCAATCAGATCAAGTCCAACAAATCATTGCGAGTGAAGACAGAGAATGAAGGACATGTCTCATAAGGAGGTGGAAGAGAATCTTTTTACGCTTTAGCAATCTTGACCTGCAAATCCTTAACCCTTTATTCATGCCCCACTCTGTTTAAAATAATGAACTCACACTTAAAGGACAGATAACCTAAGCTTTTAATTGCAGGCCCATATAATGCAACTGCAGCAGTATATCCCTATGGTATTTGCATTCCAGAAGCTTTTGGGTAAATGGCCAACCTACAATGAAACCAAAGGTTGACAATTTATAAAATCTTAATATTTGTAATCCACTATACTGTTTTTGTACTGCATCATCAACTCAATGATTCACTTACAGAAGGTTGACATTGCTTTATCTACAAGGCATTCTTTTAAATATTATATTGCATTTGTTCAAAATTAAGTAAAACAAAAATAAGAACCCTCGAAGCACTTATCGAACCAACAACTATCAAATTCTAATAACTCCAAATCCTTTTGCCATAAAAATAGTGAAAATTATTAATGCTTATCTGCAATTATCAATTGCTAGCCCTTTATATGTTTTTTTACCCAATGTCCAAGTATACATCAAAAGTCAAAACCTTAAAAATCCAAATTCTTATTCATTCATTCTCTGTCATCCACCTGTGAGGAATCATAAAGTCCTTTGTTTTCCTTTGGAAAAGTGTATACACACTACTGCTGAGTACTAGACCAACCACAATAGTTCCATTCAATAAAACTCTAAAACTTCCAATAATCCATCACATGAAGACTGAACAGTATGTTGATTCAATGTTTCTCAGTCCCTTACTATATAATTGCTATAATAAGTTTTGAACCATGTGCTAAATGTACTACATTACTGGCAGTGATGCTTTCTTTTAAACCCAACATGGATCACTGAAGCAAATTTGAACATAAAATGATGCAAGAGCTTGAGGAACAGAATCCAATTATCCACTTCATTATGAATATAGCCACAAGACATAGTAGTTAGAAACCTATCATGCTGCTTCATGTAACTTATTTAGGAACCTATCAAGCTTAAGAAAAAGAATTGCATAGGAATAGGGTCATAAAGTATTGTAATTAAGGGAGCAGATACTTACAGTACCAGTGTAATTCAAGCACTGAAAAAATACAAGTTTGAGCTAAAATTTAAAACTTTTTTACAGAAACAATCTAAATTCTAGAGAACATCTATATAAATATGCACAAAACCACTGGATTTGTGTTGGTGCTGAAAAGAATGACTCGTGACATAAATTGTGTGAACAAGAAAAAAAAAAAGGATAAAAAAGAGAATAATAAATGGAAGGATTCCTTCCAATACTTAAAAAAAAGGCACAAATATTTTTTTATCCCTTAACAATCTAAAGTAAAAGCTTAAGCTTTTACTCACGAGGTCTCACCCTTTTCTTGGGGCAACTCATAGTGTTCAAGTTCAACAGCTCCTGCATCATTTTTTGGCTGTGGGTCAGCATAATTTTTGTCCTGACCCTCTGACATGCTATGGTCAAGACTTGCGTTTCAGAATCCTGATGAATGAAGAAGGAATGATAACATGTTCTTGTCCACTGGTGTCTATATGAAGCATGAGATTGTTCAGATCAACATTAGGACCTAATTGTGAAGGATCAATATAGAGGGTTCTCGTAGTGCCATCCTCCATAGTAGCCTCTACAGCGACTAGGTTACTTCCTCCTTCACTAAGTGCAGGGGTAGGTACAGTTGGCACTGTGTTTCCATGAGCATCTACAGCAACCAACATATAAGTTGTACCTGAGCCTGATGATGTAGTTACGTCACTTACTCTCA
Organism: Penaeus vannamei; assembly: GCF_003789085.1. Taxonomy (NCBI): domain Eukaryota; kingdom Metazoa; phylum Arthropoda; class Malacostraca; order Decapoda; family Penaeidae; genus Penaeus; species Penaeus vannamei. The sequence goes on from NW_020872660.1 coordinate 456,602, forward strand.
TTGGCTCAGCAATGCTTTCTGACCCAGATTCTAACCTGGTCTGAGAGCTATGAATGCCTGATGGGTGATCTTCTACATCACTTCCTTCTCCCTCTAAGCTTTCTTTCTCCTCTTTCTCTATTCCAATTCTTTGTACTATCTTGGGCTCTACCTTTTGAGTCACTTTTTCATCAACTCTATCTGCTATGTGGCTGGAACCTTCAACAGATGCATCATCATGATAATAATCTTCAACTTCTGCGGACTTACAGTCATTTTCACTATCATTCTGATCCTCACTCATTTCATAAGGCTGATCAATTTCCATTCTGGACTCTTCAACTGGATCTAATGCTTCTCTACTCTCCTCTAATGTCTCAGAAGTAACTTCAGTTTGAATATTATCTGAGCAAGCCTCCTCAATCATATCTGGTTCATCATCAACTTCCTTTTGTTCATCTTTAGCACTATTAGGATTAAAATAATGAAGAGGTGGAGTTAGTCTTTCCTCTGCTATGTCTGGTTTCGATTCTTCTGGTTCCTCTGTTTTCACTGGCTCTTCTGGCTCTGGAGTCAAAGCCATCTGACTGTTACCATGATCCACTACATCTACCTGCTTTGTTTCCTCCTCTTCAGTTACAGCAGTAGAAATATTTGGCTTGTACTCATCTCCAGTTTCTTCTACCTCTTCTGTTTTACATTCACTCACATCATTATTCTCCTCCTTTGATGTAACATCAGCATTTCTGCCAGTAACACCCTCTTTCTCCTCACATAAACTTTTAATATCACTTTCTTGAGCTACCTCTTCCTCTTCAGATTCTGATCCAGAATCTCCTAGCATAGTTTTCTCCCAGTCACTGTAATCACTATCACTATCATTGTTAACATAATTTGTGGTTTGATTCGAAGATGGAGTCATGGGTGTGGCAGCTAATAAAGCATCAAAAGCAGAATTAATATCTGCTGCCTTGGGCATTGGTCGTCTCTCGTATTTGGGTTGTGGTGGAGGATAATCATCATTGTCGCTGTAACCATCATCAGAATCATTGCGACTTTTCCCTGGTCCACCTGGTGCCTTTACCCTGTCCCCTTCTCCATCATCATCTTCATCATCCCAGTCCTTAAGAAGTTGTTGAGTGTCTTGGGAATCTTTCTTTGGACTAGATACTTCCCCATTAGTATGGGCATGTTCCAAGTTTTCTTTGCCTTTTGCATCTTTGGCTTTCTTTCGCATCTCTTTACTTGTCCTTGGGGTTCCTTGTTTGCGCTTCCTTCTACCTGGGACTTTTATACCTGTTCATAATTACATTACTTTGTTAATGTGTGCTTTGTTGTGCCAAATTATTACATTAAGTCTGGAACATGTATACCCACAGCTGTAGCATTTGTACCAGTTTGATGCCTCCCGCATGTCTTGGGTCATATTTTCCTTTCGTGGTTGTTCCAGAATTCTAACCTTGTGTTCTATGACAACCCTCTGAAGCTTATTACCTGCACTTCTTATCCCAACCTTTTTATATACAACAGCCTGGCCAATATCTGATCCCCTCTTGATCATATCTTCTTTCTTCTTCTTAGGTTTTGGTGGCCCAAAACCCAGATCACTATAGTCTATTCTGCGCTTACCAGCAACTTCACCCATGGTCTGGAGAATATTCATATCTCCACCTGTAAGTTTCTCTGCAGTAACAACGTCACTTTCAAACTTCGCAAGGAGATCCACATCACCATGGCTTTGGTTCTTTTAATGTCTGCAACAAAAAAATCCAATTTCAAAGCTTAATGCCTGATATCAGAAGAAATTCTGTATCCTACATTAATGGGAAAATAATTAAAAGAAAGAGACATACAATTTTTTTTAACCTCCAAGTCACATCTCCCCAATCTGGTGTATATAACATTTAAAAAGTGATGCACTACAATCAGGCTAGTAGGCCAATGCATCATATATGCCAAGAATGCCACTTACCCTGATGTCTCTCCTACTCCACTCATTGCCAGTCAGCAATGCCCATAATAGAGGCAATGTTATTCATATATTTGTGCATTTTCATGAAACATATCTAAGTTTCTATACCTGCATGCAATACACCTTTATGATAATTTAATTACTTCAAATCAATGCAAATATGACTGCTTAATTCTCAAATTTTATATTAACATACAGGTCTGTCTTTAACAAGTAAATATATATATAAGATACATCTGTCTAACAAGGACACTAGCTGGATAAAATTTGCCCCATAACATATTACACAAAAATGAGTAAAGTTACTTTTCTGGAATACCACAATCTTGTTGACATTGTTTAAATACTATTAATATTTTTTTATAATCTTCTTAACCATCCTCAACATATTAGTCATTTAAATAATATATGATGTGTTGAAATAAGCACAATTGTTATAATAAACCATAAAACTTACACATATCTGACAAAGATTTCCAAAATTTCAACTGCTTATTACTTAAAAGCTTACATCAAGAATTTTTAGTGTCTTATTATTGGTGTATCTAGTGTCTTCATATAATTTTGGATGCACTTCACCTGGATTCAAAGCTAAATTTCTCTCAGACTTATCAAGACTTTCAACCCGGAATATCCAAAAAAATGCATTCAAGATATTTCATTTTCATAACTAACCCAATCAGAGGTGGGGTTTCTAGTATTCTGCATTACAATTTCATTTCATTTTTTTTAATAAATCTATCATGATTTACTAATACCTGGCAATGAAAATTGTTATCTTTCAAAAATATAATCATCATTAAAGGAATTGTGTGGACTATAATGTTCTATTAATTTTACTTTTTAATAATCTATAATGATTTACCAATACCTGACAATGAAAATGGTTATCTTTTAAATCATCATCATAATCACATGAATTGTGAGGCCTCTATTGTTTCTCTTATGACTTTTATTGTATAACCAGTTTATAAGTATGAACTGTTGCTGCCCATGTAATGATCATCACAAAAGGAGCATTTGCTTTTACTGACATACGAGCAAAACACTGAAATTTACAAGAGTTCCAAAATTCAAAATTAATTGAATTATTTTTTGTCTTTTATACATTGTGCTTTCTTGAAGTCTTATTGAGCAAATCTTATTTTTCACAGAAAAAATATTAAATATCTGTCAATAAATCTATAATGAAAACACTTTATTAATGAAATTTAACCCATTGGATCTGGATGACATGTCTGTCCTGTGATGAAAAAAGTTAGCTGAGGGTCAAGTATATTCTAAATTTTATAACAATGTTATTTACTGCTTTAGATATTGTACACTACCTACACAGATGATATGGAGTCTGTGCAAGGAAAGCAATAGATTACCATCTTACAGCAGATTAAATAGCAAATTTATAGACCTTGGAAAATGTCAAAAAAGCTCTAAGAACATTTGTGCCAATAAAAAAGATAACATTGCAAAGGCTCATGTGGGCTTGGCCTACAAGCCATACATGTGGAGAGTGTCCACTTAAGTTAGCCTAACACCTGGATTTGGGCCATATTCAGGCGGCAAGGTACCCAGACAATGGGTTAATTGGATGTAACTGTATTTCTTTTTTCTTGCATTTACAAACGTGTTTTATTTTGGATTGGTTTAGATAGTCACTATAGGGATGGAGCTAGTTGCAAGAATGCAGAGTGGCTGAGCTAGGTGGGGGGGGGGAGTGTTAAGTATTGGGAAGGCTAGAGGCAAGGGAAGTAGAGGAACCACTCAGGCATGAGAAGAAAAAGATCGTTGTAGCCAATGATAACCTTGTTATATGGATATTCAGTTACATAAATAATGTGTTTTGTGATGCTAATGACTCAATCTAACTGCAACAACTAGTAACAGAAAGGGTCTCTTTCCTTTATAGAAGTTCGAATATGAACATAATAATGAGTGAAAAATGAACTATGAAAAAACTTTCAAGGTCAATTTATAAAACCATTAGGGGGAAAAAAAAAGGATTTGGCAAGGGTCCTCCCCCTCTCGGGAAATTCAAAATCAGTATACTAAACCCCAAAATACTTTGAGGCCCTATTTTCTCCAATGATAGAAAAGACAAATGCAGCCACTGAATCTGGGTGCCTCGTGAGATATATATGGACCAAAATGGGGGCATTTGGCTTCTTTGAGTGGCAATTCTCCTGGATTTGTAGCTTGTAGGCCCTTCTATCTTTCAGGATCACTTTTGTTTTTTGCCTTTTTTTGAGGTTTGTATTTGTTTTGTTGTACAAAAATGATGATAGGCCATTTTCATTGCTCAGACCTCATATCATCTTTGTCAGTCCCACTCAAAGTGCTTTAAACATTCATGAGAAGACATCCCCGTCACCATCACTCCGCAACACTTTCCCATGATAAGTCATTTCTGTCACCCATCCCTCAGTCAAATTTGTTTCCATGATGAAATGGACCCCTTAGCTGCCCCTTAGACAAAATCTTTCATGACAAGATGTCGTCTCCTGGAACCAAATGGTTAACCTAAATGTCTAAAATTCATATCCTCTGATGCTTATGCCCATAACACCATGCAATAATTAAGACAGGGTCTAATGACCACAAACTTGTTTCCTCACACATAACACCATGATAAGACCACTAACTCCATTTGACCCCTGTGCCCCCTACTTCTCCAGGGGCAGTGCCCTAATTTTTTGCACTAGAAAATGTATATCACTATCATTTATTATCTAATACACATGATAACAATAGAAAATTTATCACAACTACCCATAATATATGAATGAAAATGGATAACTTACATTGAATATGTAAATAAAAAAAAAGCATATAAAATCATAATTCTATCCTATAAAAACCACATTCTATTCAGACACATCTACATGTATGAAAAGAAAAACACTACCAATACACCAGGTGGCAACTCATGATGTGAAATAATATGATAAGTTAAGGGAGAAGAAAAAAACATGACCAGAATCCTTACTTCTAATCACAGGATGAAAGAGGCAAGAAAGCATGACTGATTAGCTCAAGGAGAGGAAGGCCTGCAAGAGGGATGGGGGTACGGGGGTAATGTAATGGGTGGATAAATCAACAAGATTCATAAGGTAAGGCTGTATCACAATCGACAATTAACAACATCTTACTCAATTTCAGTTATAGTATTTCCTTTCTACCCACTTTGGTTTTCATCAGTCAACAATTACATTTCTTATACATTACTGACTCCACTTAAAGCAGTATATGCAACTAGAAAAAATATTGTCAGATTTTCTATTTCTGTTGGAACACTGGGTATCAGAGTATCTTTTCTAAGTTCTGTGTCTTCTTTCTTGTATTTCTAAAATCAATAGGCAATGAAATTCATTGAATCCATAACTAGCTTTGATGCTCAGTTCATCCAGATTATTGTACACTCAGGGATGATGTTTCACACTGGTCATACTGTGACAATCCTGCCTTGTACTTGATAGACGCTCAGCGTGGATATCCAGGGATCCCTGGACAGAGATGATTAGTGTAACCTTTGCTTTTGGCTGTAAAGCTAAAGCCGAGGGAATTCAAGTAACAAACAAAAAAATAATAATATAAAAAAAAAAAAAAAAAAAAAAAAATCATGAAGCTAAGTCAAAGCCAAGACTGTATTTTACAAAGGTAATTATCTTTTATGTGTCAAAGTACCTCAGATGTAACCAGCCAGTTGGAAATACATGACTCAGGATTAAAAAGGACTGTTTCTACTGTTGAACATGATACATATTTTGTCACTCAATTAAATTTTCTGCCTTTACATCAAACAACAGATGGCTTCAACACCAAATTCAATACTGTAACGTAAAAACCATGGTTTAACGCATTCACCCCTGGTAAAAAAGTTTGGTAAGTGGACATGATCACGGGACTGTTGGTACACATCAGCAGTTTCCCGTTTGCAACCAGTTTATTTTGCCATATTTTTTTTTAATTTTATAAATTTGAAGGTTTACCTTCACTTTAGGTACTATTGCCTATAAGCTTTACCACATAAATGAAGCTGCAATTATTGGAGAAAAACAACCTCCGTCCAATGAGCCAATGACACGGGAATGGTCGTGATAAAATGCCATCCACTACTTTGTCCACAACAGCCATGGCATGTACATACATGACACCCGGCAGCAAGGGGTTAATAATACTGAAGCCAACTCTTGCCTTGTTTGTCTAATGTCTGTACATATCTATTTAGCTGTTCTCTACACAAGGCTAATATATATTTTCAATACACAAAAAACATAATATATGGTTTCACTACACAGTTTACTAGGGGAAATAGAAATTGAATATTTTAGCCACATCATACAGCTGTATCAAATATAGGCTAGATGTATTTTCAAAGAAAAACAGCAGAAATGAAACACAGATGACCTTCCAAATGTACATAAAGATTTTGTTTTTAATAACTGATACGAAGCTAATAATAAAGATAGGACTGGTCTCATTTTGTTCATATATATATAGTAGCCTCTAAGTTTTACACTTATTTTTTTTTTCAGTTTACATTTTTCATGCGAGGGACATGTATGAACATGATATACAAAATGTTGAAAAAAATAAAATGATAATGATTCTATAAGCCTGATGATGAAATGACAGCTAAAGTAATAAAACATACTAAGAAAAAGGCTAAATAATAACCCTCCCATTAATTAACCACTCCCATATTAAAGAAAAGTCACAGTAAAATGTTACTTACATTGTCCCTTCCTGATAAACTCCTCTTTTCGTTCACAGTCGTACGGATAGATGTGTTCTGCTTTGTGGACATCTTGGCTGCAAATCATAAAAAGAAAAGTTAAAACCTTTACCAAAAAGCTACATACAGATATAACATGGTATCATTCATCTTATGTTTGAGGATTAGACATCGAGATTTAGGCAGGAGTCCCAAAAATCTGCAAAGGAATTCTGGGTATCAGTGAAAGTGATTAGACTTATTTGGCATTTAGAAAGGGGCTTTTCTATTATACCCATCAATAAACAAATGTGGAATGTAGTGTCCTGGAAGAGCACCAGCTCCAGGGAGGCTGCCATTTCCATGCTCAACATCTTACTCCTGTGGTTGTATTACAGAAAATTGAATATTACAACAAAAATAAAAAGACAAATAACAAAATGTTCCTTACTGTTATTTTTCTTCCACTCAGTTATGGACTACCTAGAGTAGGGGTGTCAAACACACAGCCAGTCTCACTCCCATTTGCAGCCCTGGGCACATTTGCTATATCAGTCTTATAGTTGTCTATTTTACATTATTAAGCTAGCCCTTCATTTATGAAGATTGTCACTTACACTGTTGCATTTTGTGTGTGTGTGTGTGTGTCTGTGTTTTTGTAGTGAATGCAATAGCCCAGGGTTTACAATCTTACTTATGGTTCATCGGCTAATTGTGCCCTCTGTGATATTCTTAAGTGGCCCACAGGGTAACAAGAAGAATTATTAGCCTGTGGAATTATGATCACCATGAAAGAAAATAATGTCATATGATCTGTTACCATTAGCATCACCATTTAAAATCTGTTATGTAAAATGACAATAGAAGCACATAATACCAGTTTTAGTAATGTAATCCTAGAAAACCAGGTATGAATCTTTGTTGGCCTTCAAGATGGTAGCTGAAGGGGAAAATTAGTCCATAAAGGGTTTTGAGTTTAACAACCCTCACCTAGAGAGATGATATGGTGTCTGTACAAGGAAAACAGTCTATTACCATCTGAAAAAAGCAAATCCAGTAACAAGTACTGACACTGGAAAATGCCAAAAAAGCAAATTTTTCTCTTTCCCACCTCTCTCTCTCCTTCTTTTTCTCTTTCCCACCTCTCTCTCTCTCCTCCTTTTTCTCTTTCCCACCTCTCTCTCTCTCCTCCTTTTTCTCTTTCCCAC
>NW_020872660.1:464571-467071 GCF_003789085.1 Penaeus vannamei
CAAATAATAAGAGAAAATAAGACAAAACTCTTTCAAAATAAACCCTAACATAACACAAGACGAGGTCATATCCTTTCGAGTGAGGTTAGATAAGACCCAATCAGACAAAATATGAAGCCATATCGCGGTAAAACACACCATACAAGACCCGCGCCGAACACGATAAGGAAATCACTTGGCAATGTCAAATGAGACATAAACGACGACGAAAACACGGAATCTCAACCACATGGACATAAACTAATTTCATATTCACAAGCGCCGTCACGCAGACAAGGGAAGAGAGACTTTTACAAACGTTAAACATGAATATAAAACTTGTCTTTATACATGCATCAACACTCATACTAAGCTCCACCTCATACCTCGAGGTTATAAAAGTCTATGCTAGTAAACATCCCGTTTTCTACGCCTCTCAACTCGGGAGACAAAGAAAACGTGCTTCGGGATTGCCTTCTTTATTGTTGGAAGTGTTTGGGCAATTTCGGACAGTAGATGGTGGGAGGGAAGGAGACAATGAAAGAGAGAGAGAGAGAGAGAGAGAGAGAGAGAGAGAGAGAGAGAGAGAGAGAGAGAGAGAGAGAGAGTGAGTAAGAGGGAGTAAGAGGAAGAGGGAGTGGATGGGGAATGAAACAATGTGAGATAAACAATAGTAAGAGAGAAAGAGGTTAGCGTCAAACAGATGGATAAATAGATATGTAAATAGAGAAAGAATAAAACAAACAAAATAACAGATATAAATAAGAAAATAAAACAAGAAAGATCCTCAACAAACAAACAACCCATAAAAGAGCTAAAGATAAAAAAAAATGAAAAAGGAAAAAATAACCAAAATAACATTCTCAAAGTTCCATCCATCAATCGGAAAAACAGTAAAATAAATGGAAAAAAAGCGATCACAAAGGTTGGGTTTCTCTGTTGACTGTCCAAACACACGAGACGCGAAGGGTGTGAGGAAGAGCACGAGATCCTGCGCCAGTTTGAGGAATGACTTATTTATTTTCTCTATTCTTATTATTTTTAATGCGGATACTGTTATATCAAGAAGAAAACGGGGTGTGTTAGCTTAAAATTGGTACTCATAGAAAAAAAATGTGGAATGAATAACGGTGAACACATTTTTAAAAATGCATGAATTGGAATAACGTGGAAATATGAAATAAAATACATGACCAGAAAGATGACTAAGAAGACGAAAAAAAAAAACATAATTCAGCCATATTTTGATGGGAAAGTAATAGTTTGGTGAAGGGTCGGGTGGAGAGAGAAAGGGGGGGGGGTACTGATGTTTGATTCCCTACGAGCAAATACCCGGAAATGCAGGAGTGCTGCAGTCATCTCCCGACAACCTTCGAATCATGCAAGTACGAAGCACATGCCACGATGCCCTTACGCGCACAGGAGTACACCCTTGCATACAAATACAACGGCACATTGCCCTCGACACACTATCAGCATGCGCGCACACATATGCACACAATGAAACAACAAACAAGAACACACATGTACAAATATACATTCATATTCACCCACACAAAACACACACTGTACAAACAAAGCAGCATAAAAAAATATACTTTCACGTACATCAGAATAAAAAGAAACACATGCACAATTACATACAAACACACACAATCTAACACACTCACACGCGCACACATGTACGCCCCCACCCTTCAACACGCACACAGACGCTTATAACCGCACATAAAGCCCTTCATCTCACCACGATCTCCGGAGAAACACAAAGGACAGCCTGTGCCAACAACACTGCCAACAAATATACCTGTGTATATAAAGGCTTTATGAATGTTTCACCGCAATATTAATGGGAACCGAACACGAAGGATCGAGCAGGGAGGGAGGAGAGGAGGGGAGGGGAGATTAAGGAGAGAGAGTGAGAGAGGGAGAGACTGGGAGGAAGGGTCCGAAAAAGAGAGAGAGGAAGGGGAGGGAGAGAGAGGGAGGAGCAAGCTCAGCTAAAGGGAAGGAGGGAAAGGGAGAGGGAGAAAGTGGAAAGGATGGTTTGGAAAGAGAGAGTTGGAGGAGGAAAGGGGGTGAGAGAGGGGAAGAGAATGTGGGGGACAGAGAAAGGGATGATGGATCAAGAAAGAGGGGGGAGGAGAGGAGGGAGCAAGCTGAGATGATGGGGAGGAATAAAGAGCAAAAGAGCCTCGGGTAAAGAGTCAGGAAAGAAAAAGTTGGGAAAGGAGAAGGAGAATTAGTAGGAAGGAGGCTGACATAATAAAGAGGAGAGAAATAAGAGAAACTAGGATAAAGGGTCAGGAAAGAAAGAGAAGGAGAGAGGAGAGGAAGAGGGCAGAGATAATAGGAAAGACAGAATAAATAAATAAGACTAGAGGACCAGGAAAGAGACAAGTAAAGAGAGGAAGAGAGTAAGCTCAGATATGTGTGAAGAGATAGAGACAGGAGAGAGTGGAATGACCAGCTTGCAAAGGGAGAATAATAAAAGGAAAGGGAGAGAGAGGAAGGGGCCAAA
>NW_020872660.1:494571-497071 GCF_003789085.1 Penaeus vannamei
GTAATTGTTTTTCGACTTTCCACGGGGTCTGAGAGTGAAATTTGGCTACGTGACCCCGTAGAGTTATTCGCAGATTTAAAAAGACGATTTTCATGGTCCAGGACGGCCCCGTCGCGTGGGGAAAAGTATGTGTTTGGTACCCGTCCGACTGGAGAAAAGTTATTCTTTCGACAAATATTATACGTTGTAAAACCTCATTAGAGCATCAATAATAGGTATATGATAGATAATTATATCAAATACAAGTATTCTGTACATGATTTATCATGTAAAATGTAAACATAATAAAAAGGAATAAGATCGCATTTTTTAGGTCCTTCATATTTTTACGCATAGCACAGGTATAATCGGTCCGATTTTAAAGTATTATGGCTCATTTTGTAGCTGAATAATAGTTCTATTACATACTGCCATGAGGATTTGCAATATTTTCACGTGGTTCTTGTAAAAGTGACATATGTTTCCAAAATCTCCTATTAGGGTGTTAAAATAGTCACCTTCGGAAAATATTCACGTAGGAAAAAAGTAAGGTCAACTTCTCAAAAATGGCTTCTGCATATAATAGTAGAAAGATAGTTCTATTCAAACATGAAATCAGAATGACTGTATGATTTTCTTTGGATTTTTGAGAAATTTCTAAAAATGGTCAATGTAGGCCTATAGACCCCCCAGATCACTGCCACCACTCCGCACTATACGTAAGATTTTGAGAAACCGTTACGTGCTGGCAATGTCCGCAAGACTTCGGAATGCAGGTAGATGATAGAGGATTATGGTGTAGGAAGACTAATCTTATGCCTTGTTTTGTTGATATCAAGATAGCCTTGGAAAGATGAAGAAACGCAAAATGCCGATATCTCGGAACTCCACCATTAGGGGTGGGTCAAAGGATTCCGGGCACACCATATGTCTAAAATTAACATATTATGGCTCATTTTGTAGAAAAATAAAATATCTACAACTTAATCGAGAGCGTTTTCGCAGTTTTTGCCTGTACTTCTTGTAAAAGTGGTCAATGTAAGAAAATTTTTACCTTTTTTTTTCTTGAAGTCCCCAACTTCAAAAATTCACAAAAAAAAATTGAAGTCGAAATCGAAAAAACGCTCTCGATCAAGTTGTAGATATAAGGTAGTTCTGTGCAAAAATCAAATAAAATTGAATGTCTTGCCGTTTCTGAAGTCTGAATCCTTTGACCCAGGTGCTGCATTTTCAAAATGGCGAATTTCGCATTTTTCGTTTTTTTGACAATAATTCAAAAACTGTTTGGGCGATTTCGAAAAAAAAACGACCACAGGCAATGGGAAGGGGCCCAAATAAAAGGGTGTGAGTTTCATCAAAATCGGCAAGATAAATCGAAAAATCGAAAAAAAAAGCAGACGGTCCCCAGATCAATACTGCGGTCAGTACGGTCCCCTCTCCCACACCTAGGGTAGCGGTCACCCGTGAAGCGGCGGCTGCGGTCAGGACAGACACAGTTACCAGATCAATACGCAACGCTATACAGGCCAGGTGGTCAGCGTAGAGACCAACCTCGTTCTGGTATTAATGCTTAAGGGAGAGGAAAACGGAGGAAGATGGAGGGAGAGGAAAAGCAAGGAGGGAGAGAGAGAGAGAGAGAGAGAAGAGAGAGAGAGAGAGAGAGAGAGAGAGAGAGAGAGAGAGAGAGAGAGAGAGACAGAGGAGAAAGACAGAGAGAGGCAGAGAGAGAGAGAGAGAGAGAGAGAGAGAGAGAGAGAGAGAGAGAGAGAGAGAGAGAGAGAGAGAGAGAGAGAGAGAGAGAGAGAGAGAGAGAGAGAGAGAGTGTTTATATAATCCACATAACATGAATTCCTTTCTATATTTTTAACATACAATAAATTTCTCCCCTGAGCTTTCACCCTCACCAAAAAGAGAAAGAAAAAAATCAGGTCTATTTTAAAATCAGCAAACTTTACGCACGAACAGAGGCAAGTGATCATTTGCATATCATTTGCATTTTTTCCCCGGCAAAAATTCTATCAGATGTTGGGGCTGGCTGGTAGCGTCACCAACACGCATACACACATTGGCACATGCACAATATTACAGGCAGGCCACACACAAACACACAGAAGCACACCAACACACCACACACAACAACACCACGCTTGCAAAACACACACACAAACACATGCATACATACACAACGACGCGTACAAAATATACTAACACACGCATACACAAACAACCACACGTACAAAGCACAGACAAACACACGCATGCACACACAACCACGCGTACAAAACACACATAAACCCGCATACACAAGCACACACGCTTACACAAACAAGCACAAACAAGCCCTTATGAAGAAAAATTATGCTTGCGGATGGCACAGGAGAGTTAATGGAATAAGAGAAGGGAGGGAAGGTAGGGGAGTGATGACCCTTGCCCATGGGACATCTGGCAGGGGAGGGGAGACGGGTGGGAGGGAGGGGGAGAATGGAAGGGGGAAGGGAAGAAGAGATAGATGGATGGGTGG
>NW_020872660.1:502071-504571 GCF_003789085.1 Penaeus vannamei
TATATATAAGTCATAATACCTTATATAATTCATTCTCTAACTAGTTCTAATTACTATTATATATATATATATACCTATATTAATATATATATCATCATTATAACTATAATAATGATAATTAATATTAATCGTGACGTACATATTATTGAGACTTGGTATAATTATATATATAATATATTACTATACTCACCTACATGAATATGATTAATAATACGTGGTAGTATATAGTTATATATAATCGTGGTATAGAGCACGCTTCCCTTTGCTCTCTATACTCCCGCCGGAGCCCGCGGCGAGCTCGTCCCGGTGCTTCGAAAAAGGCCTCTGCATAATCATTACTATAATCTCTAATCCAATTATATAACAATAATATATAATAATATACATATATATAATTTCTGCATATCTTCACACCACTCAACCATTCATTCCAAACACACTCACCACTACTACCCGGACCACTACACTATTCCATATAATATAGATAGTTCATAAATCATAAATATAACTCAATATAACCATTATAGCATTCTATCTTAATACACTAGGCTAGCATATATGTATACTATCTTACTATTAGGAGAGAGAGAGAGAAGGAGAGAGAGAGACGAGAGAAGAGAGAGAGAGAGAGAGAGAGAGAGAGAGAGGAAGAGAAGAGAGAAGAGAGGAGAGAGATAAAGAAGGAAAGACAGAGAGAGAGAGAGAGATAAAAGAAGGAAAACACAGAGACGAGAGAGAGTACCGCCGGTATATAGAAACCGAGAAAAGAGAGAGAGGGGTAGATAAATGAGTAAAGAGATGAAGGAGCAATGGCAAAAGATAGACAAGATCATGAGAGAGAAAAGGGAGAGAGCATGAAAAACAAATGCTATAGATTAACCAGCATTAGCTCAACTCGCCCTTCCTCTCCCGCTCCCCTCCGGCATTCTCCTCTTTAGCAATTGCATACTTGGATATGCCTTGCCGAGAAATATGCGACCTCCTTTCTTCCTCTGCCTTTCTTTCTCTCCTCATCCTGTTCTCGTTTTTCTTTTTCTTCCTCTATGCTGGCTGTCTGGAGGCCTAGATTCTCGGCTGCTCTCTGTGCTGACTTTCCTTGTACTCTCTTATCTCTCTCTCTGCATCTCTCTCCTCGGTATATCTCTTCTCGGGTCGATCTTCTCTTCCTCTTCTCTCTCTACCCGATCTCCTCTCTCCTGCGATGACCGTGTGATGGGCGTGCTCCGAGATCTCGGCAGCTACTGTTGAATCAGGTGATAGAGCGCACGTTGAATCCCTCAAAAAGTCTCTTTGTCACGTCTTGAGAAACGTTTCATCCATGCATCTGCTCTCTCTCTGCCTTCTTCCCCTTCTCTCCTTCCTTTACGATCCCTTATCCGTCTCGCTCGATTTCACATTCCCCGCCCCTTTCCCTTCACCATCGCCTGGGAGTTCCTCTTAAATTCATTAATAATTCGGGAAGGGGTTACGACGCGGCGGTAATTCACGGGGCCGCCACCAGAGGGCTACACCATCGCATTGCGCTTACACATTACAGAGACGGACCGACACACTTTGATTACACGTACAGTGCATATGTATACACACGCTTACATATATGATGTACACTCGCCACATACATATACGCACATATATGCACGCCCATCCACATCCATGAACGCTTGCATCAACACACAAGCACGAATATTCAAACAGACTGCAATTCAAAAATTCATACAGTACACTCGACACACACACGCATTTCTACACATGCACACCCATATTTATACAAAGGCACGGGTGCAGACAGGAAACCGCGCAATTTACACATACAAACAAAATGCTATATATTCTAAATCCCTCTCTTTCACACCCTTTGTGCCGTATATTTCAAAATACCATTTTACTTGTTACTTTTAAAAATCGTTAGCATCTAAATTCTGCCAAAATGAATAACCGTTATGGGTTCAGAGTCGCAGCCAATCAACGTCAGGATTCTGTCAACCAATTAGAATTCGCCAATCTCCTTTATCAGGGAAATCTGATAAAAACGTCAAATTCAGTTATGAATAAAGTATAAAGCTTTAATGTGTTTTTAAGCCGTGATATGAAAATATGCTTCAATAAAAAAACGGAGGATAAAGGAAAGTATTTTGACAATTGATGAAACGTCAAATAAAGCTTCCTTTCTCGATTTTTTTTCATTTTCACTTCCTTCTTTATCATCTTTCTGTTATTTCTCTCTTTTTATCTAATTTTGTAAACTTCATTTCCCTATTCCTTCATACAGCAGTTGAGGGAGGGGAGGATGGAGAGGGAGAAAGGAAGGGAGAGAGAGAGAAAAGAGACAGAGAGAGGAGGGAGAGTAAAGAGACAGAGAGAAGAGAGAGAGTAAAGAGACAGACAGAGAGAAAAGAGAGAATAAACAGACAGAGGCGCAGCCAGACAGAGACAGGGAAGGAAAGACGAAAGACAAACCCAGAGGCCAAACAACCACTCGTACAGACACCCTAACAGGCAG
>NW_020872660.1:522071-524571 GCF_003789085.1 Penaeus vannamei
AATGGCCGCGTAAGAAGACCTCGAAGGAGCAGACAATAAGAAAGAACCAATGATGGCATTTGACGTCTTGAACCTCTATTGTTGAGGTCCTTACGTGCCATCTTTTATTCTATTTTCTATGATTTTTGTTATATTTTACCTTATATTCTATGGTCTTTGCTATATTTCACCTTATATTTTATGGTCTTTGTTGTATTTTACCTTATATATCTATGATTTTTTTGTCATCATATCTATATTTCTAATTCTTATTTCATGATTTTTATTATATTTAATCTTATGATTTTTGCTTCCTTTCATTTTATATTCGATTTTTGTCTTTACTTTGAGATATCACACTGCTTATTTCTGCATTTATTTATGTATCTATTCACATTTACGGTTTTGTTTACCTATAAGAATATCAGGTTGGTCTGACGTTTATTTGTTTTGATCCGTTGAGTGATATTGAATCCTCTCTTGGCGATGCGCTTTTGTTTATTGTTTTCTTTTTGTATATTTCTCCTTTTTCTTTTTTTCTTTTCTTAATTCTGCGGTCTATTAGATTACACAGAGGAACTTATCGTGTCGTTACTTGTTGGCTTTTAATGAATTTACTAATCACTCTCGTCGTAATCTGATATGGAAAATAATAGAATGATTGGTTTGGTTATGTGATCCGATTCCTTATTCATCCGTTTATTTGCCAACCCATTCAGCAATTTTCTTCTCCGTCAGTTTCTCGCTCCCCTGTTTCGCTGATGTCATTCTAATCTCGGAGTCAGGAACTATATCTTTATTCGGGTTTTATCACTTTTCCCTGTGACGTCATTCGCTCGTCTGATGATGCCATGGCGGGTTTAGGATTTTATTGATTTCTTTTATTGCATTCTTCTGTCATTCTTCTTCTTCTCTTTCGTCTTCTCTCCTGTCTTCTGTCTTCTGTGTTCTCTTCTTCGCGTCTTTTTGTATTGATTTCTATTTTTACCTTTTCATTCTTGTCTTCTCTCTCCGGCTTTTCCTCTCTCTCTTCTCTCTCTCTCTCTCTCTCTCTCTCTCTCTCCTCTCTCTCTCTCTCTCTCTCTCTCTCTCTCTCTCTCTCTCTCTCTCTCTCTCTCAAGAGAAAAAACTGAAAAACGCATATGGAACATTTACAACTAAGCACCATAAACCAACGCCGCGAAATAATGACGAAAAGGAGGAAAGGAAAAAACAACAACATGAAACCAAACACTAAACCCCTACCCGTTTCACATCGGCTGAAAATGGGAAAAATCTAAAATCAAATGAACCTTTTGAAAAGCGATGGAAAGGTGAGTCGGACATGCGTATAATGGCAATTTCTTACCTGTTGTGAGAAAATAATTAGAAAGAGAGAGAGGAGAGAGAAGGGGGGGGGGGGTAGAGGGACACACACACACACACACACACACACACACACACACACACACACACACACACACACACAACACACACACACACACACAGAGAGAGGAGAGAGAGAGAGAGAGAGAGAGAGAGAGATGAGAGGAGAGAGAGAGAGAGAGGAGAGAGAGAGATCTTTAGGAAAATCGCTATTTCCCAATATTATTTTCTTGTTCATATATCAAATACGAAAACATGTTAAGCCCATTTAAAGTTACCTGCTTAGAAATACTTCATGTTATTGATAACGGAATTATCATACCTTGCCTATTATACACTAAGTTCATATCCTCGTGGAAAAATAAATAAAACATACAAACGTTTACACAAACAAAACATACAGCGTTTCATCCATATGAAATACACACCCACTCACCCACCGCACACACACACACACACACACACACACACACACACAACACACACAAAACACGCACACATACACCCACATACACACATACACTTCCACGCACTCCTCCACACACACCTGCACTTTCACACACACAAACACCCACACACACACACACATACACACATACTCTATCACGCACACCTCCATACACACCTGCACTTTCACACACACATACACACACACACTCACACACACACACAAACACGCACACGCCCACCCACATACACACACACACTTCCACGCACAGCTCCATACACATCTGCACTTTAACACACACGCACACACATACACACAGCTACACATCCGAACAGACACAAAAGGTTACGCATTTTCAATCACGTGTTTACACAAGACCTCCATTTTCGATATGCATCCCCGTCCGTCCTTCCAAAAAGCAGATGGAAAAGAAAATTGGGAAAAAAAGGAAATGCTCGTCTTCGCCATCAAAAAAGAGAAAAGGAAACGTAAAAGAAATATGAAAGAAAGAAACATAAAAAAAACTTTCCCAAAATTCCAAGCAATATTTCTGCGCCGTGAAAAAGTGTACATATTCTTGTAGGCTGTAATGGAACTTCTATTTCGGGACCTGAACAAATACTCTCTTTTTTTCGTTTTACGTTTTCTTTTCTTTTTTGTATCGAAGCTTGCAAGACTGCCATAATGGGTTCTTTGAATGGAGATTTT
>NW_020872660.1:537071-539571 GCF_003789085.1 Penaeus vannamei
ACGTTTCCATTTTTTTCTTTCTCTTTCTTTAGCTTTTCCTCCCTTTACCTTTTCTCTTTTTCTGTCTCCCTCCGTTTCCTTCCTCAATTCTCGTCTTTCTGCCTTCCTTTTTCTTTTTCCTTATCCTTTCGCTACCCTTCTCATTTTCTTTATCACATTTCACTTTATTCATTCGCTTCCCTTTATCCTTTTTCTCCCTTCTCCTTCCCTTTATTCCCCGCCCCTCTCGTCCTTGCTTCTCCTACCTTCCTACACCACACACTCCGCCCGCAGATGGTATATATTCGCACAGTATGTCACAACTGATACGCGCAGCCAGAACAAACCCTTTCAAACAGCTGGTTGTCAGACCACCTGTGCAATGATTGTCAGTTGCAGACACTGATTGGCAGGTGAGATTTGCATTGGAGGGGCAAACGCGCGCGGTTTGGTGTTAAGTTTGCGGTTCGATTTCACAAATATAAAAGGCTGACAAGAGGTTTTGCTTCTTTATATTTAGGAATGGGGAAAGTGACTACTTTTGTTTTTGTTATTGTCCTTATCTCTAGCATTATTATTCATGCTATCGTTGTATTATCCTTATTACTACTACTATTAATAGTATCGTCCTTGTTGTTATCGTTAATGTCAGCGTCCTGTTGTTGCTCTTCGTATCATTACAATATTATCATCGTCATTATCATTGTCATTTTATTACTGTATCATCGCCATTATTCTGTATGCCATTGTTGAAACTACTTTGTTGTTGTTATGAATATGTACCATTCTTAATATTACTACTGTTGTTTTCCCCATGTTTTCTTGTGTGTGTGTGTGTGTGTGTGTGTGGTGTGTGTGTGTGTGTGTGTGTGTGTGTGTGTGTGTGTGTGTGTGTGTGTGTGTGTGTGTGTGTGTTCGACTGATGGGGTTGCAAGTATCAAAGATTCATTATCGGAAGAAAAACAAACAGATTCTCTATCCCCTTAATGGAAAACAACTAAATTTTCTCCCTAATGCACTCATGCATTTCAGCGCTGCAAAGGACATTGGCATTCTCATTCCTATTAACAAGATATAAGTGTTTGTTTGTCTGCATGTGTACGTGCGCCTACGCAGACTATCTTATGCATGCATGCACACACGCGTGCACAAAACACATTATCGTACATATTTACAAGCATGCATACCTATTATATATACATAAGCACACACACATACACATATACACCCACAGCCTCACACACACAAACAAAAACACATCCAAACACACCCAGGATCCCTCCCCAGCACTCAGGAGGTTGGTGACCTCCAGTGACCAAGAGGCAGCATTCAATATTCAAACAAGATTGAGATAAACTGTCTACACACGCAAACAACTCGAGAGAGACAAGAGCGCAGACAAACACCCCAACATTAACCATCATTAACCGCAGGATGATCCCTCTGTCTGATTGTGATCACTCGGAGCATCTTAGACGAAATCGATCTTTCTCCCTCCGCTCGCAAATGGGTCTTCAATTAACATACCTGATCCCGCAGTTAAATGTTAATCAGGGATGCTGACTCACTGCTCGGGTTTGAAGCTCATGTGGGAAGTCAGGAAGTCATGTTGCTTCTACGGCTTCTCCAGCGATGTCTTGTTCTAACCTTTGCTATCAATATTTGGGCAACATTTTAGGGTAAGCTTAGATTTTTTAGGCGGGAGGGGCGGGGCGTATGGTGTAGGGTCCTATCTCATGCATATTCTGCTTTAACCTTTATTATCGATTTCGAAATGTTACTTTGGACTTTTTCATGTTTAGGGACGTAGGCGATTGTGTCTTAGGGTACTGCCTTAGGTACTAATTCCCATGAATCTGTTGTATAGCTTGCAGCCTAATCCCCTAGTGCCCCCTTATGATCATTATAATTCTTTATCATATTTTTTTGACCTGATCGCTATTACCGAACAAATTACGCACGATGCCAATGCGGTGTCGCTGGGTGCTGCCTCATGTACGATAATTCACGACCCTGCCCGACCTGCCCTCTTGCGGACACGAAGGCGATCATAATTGAACAAAATATTACGCTCCCGTCCCTTTCCACGCGGCCTATTTGCTCGTAAAGTCAAGCCCGAACGTGCATTAAAGGGATAGCAAGGTTAGGGGGAGATTTTTTGAAAAACCATTTTTTCTCTCTCATTTTTCCCTTCTCTTTTTCGTTCTGTTTTGAAAGCGTAGAATGATTCCCTTTGGTGTGATTATTTTTGGCGGGTTAATGCAAGCCTTTTTTTTACCTTCCAATTTTTTTCGAAGATCACAGGAACACTGTTCTGACTGATGAACTACCCACGTGGAAGTTACCCGGCAGGTATTTTGATGAATACCATTTTTTTAGAAAGGCAAAAACCACCACATACTGAAAGAAAGAAAGAGGAAAAAGAAAGTACCAGTCTCCACTCACGCCCGCGCCCATCCTTCTTCTCTGTGTAGGAGATTTGACCCTGATCGCACCCCCTACAGCTTCTCCCGAATCGTAG
>NW_020872660.1:547071-557071 GCF_003789085.1 Penaeus vannamei
GAGAGAGAGAGAGAGAGAGAGAGAGAGAGAGAGAGAGAGAGAGAGAGAGAGAGAGAGAGCGAGAGAGAGAAAAAAATCCACACCATTCCATAAAAGCCTGGCCCTCCCAACCCTTTACAACCCCCTTCCCTTCCACAACCACCCAACCCCTTAGGTGACACCGGAGGGCGAGTCGAGCGGGCGACAGTGACGCTTCGGGAATTCACCTTCGACGCTTCCGCTCGACGCTGGCTCCGAAATCGATAGCGGGTCGAAATCGGGATGATAAGGATTTTAGTGTCCGATTTCAAGAGCCTTATTTAACGGGCTGATGGATGCGTTTCCTTGGTAAATATGGATGGTGGGGAGATGATTGCGAGATGTTGGGGATGGGGGGGAAAGAGGAGTGAGGGAGTGAGGGAGGGAGGAGAGAGGGAGAAGGGAGAGAGGGAGGGAGGGAGGGAGGGAGAGGAGGGAGGGAGGGAGGGAGGGAGGGAGGGGAGAGAGAGAGAGAGAGAGAGAGAGGAGAGAGAGAGAGAGAGAGAGAGAGAGAGAGAGAGAGAGAGAGAGAGAGAGAGAGAGAGAGAGAGAGAGAGAGAGAGAGAAGGAAAGGAGGGAAGGATTAGGGGAAGAAGAAGAGAGAAGTGGAGACAGACAAACATAAAAACCTGATTATCCAAACTCATCCACCATATCAACAACTATAGACAGATAGGCACCCACACATTACCCATCCCAGCAGCCACACCAAACAGCCCCAACCAACAAACAACCCAAAATTCACCTAATTAGCAACCAGCAGTCTACTCTTTCCAGGTACATCGCCACGTCACGGAAACCAAGAATGAATCACCAACAAAAGGAAGCGTTACAGCTGCTACTTTACCTTCGATGACTGATGACTTGCTCGCTGTCTTGGAGGTTCACCTGGTAAATTTAGGGTTTCTTGAGTAGCCTGAAGATTTACGTGTCAAAATACTTTTGGTTTGATTGATGATTATCAATTTTATTTGATCTTTATTGATTTTTGGGGTATTATTATTATTTTTCTACGCGAAGCACTATATTCTTCCTTTCTTTTGCTATTTAAAAAAATTCTCTGTGCTTATTCTTTCATTTCTTCACTTCATCACTGATTTAGATTTTATTTTTCTCTCCTTTTCACCCTCTTTACCTGTTATCTCACTCCCCCTTTCCAGTGATCACACTTTTTCTTTTTTCTATTTCCTCAATTCACACTTCTATTTCTTACTTTCACAAACACTTTTCACTTTCTTGGACAATATTAAAAAACACACTTCCGATGATGCTATTCTTCTTGCTTCCGTAAACCTGGTGTAAACCTGTTAGAGAACAAAGATGATTAGTGAATGAGATAATTTGATAAAGAAAAAAATATATGTAAGATAAAAGCAACAGGCAAATAACTCTTTGCAAAGAAAGGTATTGAAGAGAAAGGAGAAAGAGACGGCGAGATCGGATAAGATAAGGGAAGGAGGAAGAGACGAGGAAAAGTTTGGAGGAAGAAGAAGAAGGGTGAGGGGGGAAGAGGAGGGGGAGTGGGGGGAGGAGAAGGAAGAGGAGGGGAGTGGGGGGAGGAGAAGGGGAGGAGGAGAGAAAAGAAGAGGAGGAGGAAGAGGAGGAAGAGCTATAGGAAGAGGAAGAAGAAAAGTAGGGGGAGGTGGAGGAATAGGATATTATGGTTTGATATTTTATCTTATATGGCTTTCTTATTGTCTGCCTGTTTATAATGCCTTCTCTCTCTCTGTGTTTCTCGCTCCTGTCCTCTCTCTTCTTTTGTCTGCCACGGATATTCTATCTGAATATATCCATCCCTTTCCTTCCACCTTCCTGTCTTTCTTTTTATCTATTCATTCGTATGTCTGCTTGGTTGTCTCTCTGCCTCTCTCTCCTTCCGCCCCCTATGTCTCCCCTTCCTCCCTTCTCTTTCTCTCCTCCCCCCTCTCTCTTCCTTTCTCTCCTTCCCCTTCCCTCTCTTCCTTTCTCTCCTCCTATCTCCACTCCCTCTCTTCCCTTCTCTCCTTCTCCGTCCCTCCCCCCTTCATTCCCCCTACGCCCCCCTCCCTCTCTAGCTTTCTTCCTTTTCTATGTTCTTTTGTACCAAGTTTGTCTTATCAATTTAATCGACTCTTGTAATTTTTATCCGATAATTTCTCCTTCAACCTCCTCCAGATCCATTCAGGTTGAGAAGAAGCGTCTGGTAATAAAGTTTGTTTTTTCTTCTTCTTGTCATTTCTCTCTTTTTCATTATGATTATTACCATTCTTACTCTTGTTTATTGCTTTAATCTTCCTGGATTTTCTTCTTTTCTTTCGTCTTTCTTCTTTTCTTCATCTTCTTGTCCCCCCCTTTTCAT
Organism: Penaeus vannamei; assembly: GCF_003789085.1. Taxonomy (NCBI): domain Eukaryota; kingdom Metazoa; phylum Arthropoda; class Malacostraca; order Decapoda; family Penaeidae; genus Penaeus; species Penaeus vannamei. Next base: position 549,428 of record NW_020872660.1, read on the forward strand.
TTTTATTCTTTCTACTCCTTCTCTTTCATGCTTTACATCAATATCCTTATTCCATTTTCCTTTTCATCTTTTCTCCCTTTTCTTCTTCTTATGCCTCTTTCTCTGTTTTCTCCCATTTCTTATTCCTTCTTATCTTTCTCTTTCTTCGTTTTCTCCTGCCTTTTCTTCTTCCCTCTCCTTATTTTCTTCTAAATTCCCGATCTTCTACTTTTTCTTCCTCCTCTTTTTCTCTTTCGTCTTCCACTTTTTCTTCCCCTTCTTTTATTCTTCTTCGTCTTCCCATTTTTTCTTCAACTTGATTCTCTCCCATAACGTAGACTTGGGATAAGTAATATCTCATATTTATTTTCCATTTGTATCTCACCCTCTAAGTCCCATTCCCATAAAACAAATAACGAAAATAAGTAACCCGGCAAATACAAAACAAACACAAACAAATAAATATACCTTTTGTCCCTAAAATACGAAAAACAAATATATATTCGTTATCCCTATTTGCCTTCTCTTAAAGAATAATATATGTGGATTTTTACGATGACAGGAAGGATTATTTCTCGCAGCAATAACAAGAAATAATCGCCCTTATGTTGCTCGTGATATAAAAAAGCCATATGTTACCGGCAAAAGAAAGAGGAATGGAAAGGACTGAATAAAAGAGGGTTGGTTTAGGAACAAGAAAGCAAAATAGATATAAAAAAAAAGAAAAAAGAATAGGGAGAATGAGAATGGGTGATTAGTCTGTGTTAATTTATAAATTTGTGAGATTTTTCATTAATATCATGTGCTGTTATTCTGTTTCAACTTTTTCTGATATATTTTTTTTCTTTTTTGTGTATGTATTCTGTTTGTCCGTTTGCTGTAATTGTTTCTGTTTTTTATTTTTCAAGAGAAAACGCAGATTGACTGGCAGGTGCATGGCGTAAGGAAAAGAGAAAAGGGAAATAAAGACGACAAGGAGATGATGAAGGAAGAGGGGGAGAAAAAGAACGAAAAGGGAAAGACAAAGAAGCAGCTGTGAAATTGAGTAATAGAAGGAGGAACAAGAAGAAAAAAAAGATGAAATAGAGAAATTATACGAAGAAAGCAGAAAAAACGGAAAAAGAAAGAACACAAATTAAAATAAAAACAAAAACAAAGGTAAATCATAACAATATTCATCATTACATAAAAAACAACAACAAATGCGCCAATAAAAGTATTTGAATAACCCCATCAAAATATAGACATCAAAGCCGACCTAATGACTCGATAACAAACAAGAATAAAGGAAATCTGGTCAATTAACGGTCATGGCAGTGAAAACAAATGACGGTCGTCATGGCGCCCTTTGCCTGGTCAGGTCTATCTCTCTCTCTCTCTCCAGGTCTATCTCTTTCTCTTCCATTTTCTGTTTATATGCCTGTGTGTCTCTGTCCGTTTGTCTGTCTGACCGTCTCCCTCTCGCTCTGCCCACCTGTCGCTAATTTTCTTTTTTTCGTTTTGGTTTCTGTCTGTTTGTCTGACTGACTGGTTCGTCCTGTTTCTCTTTGGCTCTTTATTCCCCTGCCTGTCTGTGAGCTTTTCTTGTCTGTCTGTCTTCCTCTCCCTATGGCTCATCCCGTCACTCTCTTTTTTCTTTGTTTGTCCGTTTGTCTGTGTGTATCCATTCAGTCTCTGTCGCTCTTTATCTCTATATATCCTTTCATGTGTCTCTGTCTATCTGTCTGTTTCTTTTTCAATGATTAATTCTTTATTCCTCTCTCTGGTTCTCTACCGTTCTCCTTTCCTTCGCTGACCACTTCACCTTTCCTTTGCTTCCTCTTACTCCAGCACTTCCGTCTATCGTATTTCCTCCTCTCTATTAACCCGTATCACTACACATCGACCGGAAGTTGACCGCATCCTGTCACCTTCACCTCCACCCCTCCCCTCTTTCTTCCTTCCTGTTAACCTTTTTCTCCTTTCTTTTTTCCCCATTTTCTGTTTCATTTTCCCATTTCCTTTCATTTCCATCTATTCCTCTCGTTTACAATGTCGTGTTGCTATCATCAACACAGCCAAAATTATAAACTATTACCGTCACCATCATTATCAGTTTCATCATTATCATCCCTCAACATCGGCAACACAAACATCATAATATCATCAAATATTATCCCAACCAAAATTATCAAGTTTTTATTCCTAAGCATTACACATTATTTTAATTCTCCTTTCCTTCCTCCTCCCCCCTTTCCCCCATATTAAAAGCCTAACACACAACCTCAAAATGGCTGCAAATTTATCTCAACTCTTAAAACAGTTTTCAGTGTGGTGACCGGGTTCATTTTCACCGTCTGCTTCCACGGTGAGAATGGAAGGGGAGGGAGGAGGAGGAGGTGGTAGAGGGGGAGGGAGAGAGAGGGGAAAGGAGATAGAAGGTAAGGTTGAGGAGGAAGGAAAGAGGAGGAAGGTGGAGGAGGGCAGAAGGAAAGAGGGGGGAGGTAAGGGGAGGGGGAGGTGAGAAAGGAGTGGTGGAGGAGGGTAGAAGGAAAGAGGGGGAAGGGAGGGGAGGGAAGGAAAGAGAGGAGTGGAAGAGGGTAGAAGGAAAGAGGGGGAGGAAGGGAGAGAGAGGGGAAAGGAGAGGGGTGGAGGAGGGTAGAAGGAAAGAGGGTGGAAAAGAGAGGGTAGAAGGGAAAATAGGGAGGCGAAAGAAAAGAGGGAAGGGGGTAGATGAAAAGAGGGAAAAAAGAAGTAGGAGAAGGGGAGTAAAAAAAAAAAAGATGTGGAAGAAGGGGAAGAGAGGAAAGGGATGCGGTAGGAGAGGGGAAAAAGCGCAGATGGAACGGGGAATGAGGTGGGTAATAAGAAAAAAGGGGGAAGGAGAGGTAAAGAGGGAAAATGGGGGAGTGAAACAAAACAAGGGGAGAAGAGGGAAGGGAGGAAGGAGGTAAAGAAAAATGAGGAATGAGAAGAAGAGGAGAGAAGGGAGGAGGGAAAGAGTAAGAGTAATGAAGAGGGAAAGGATATGGAGAGGGGCTACAGACGAGAAAAGAATGAAAGGTGAAGGCAGAGGAGGGAGAGGGCAAATTATAGAAAGAAAGAAGAGGTAGCTTAAAAAAATGAGAGAAAATCAGTTATCATTATGGATTTTTTTTTTTATCGCCATTATTACTATTTTCCCGTTACCTTTGTACTGTTTTTCCCATTATTGTTATTAGCATTGTGGCCCGTTACCCACTATCGACTTCAACATAAATATCAATTCCTTTTCTGTGTTTCCCTCTTCATTCTCTCTCCATCACTTCCTCTTCCCCCTCTTATCGCTCTCCCTCCCCTTCCCCCATCTTCTCCTGAGAGCAATTTCGGTTTCCCTTGTTATCCCTCCCTCTCTCCTTCCTCTTTATGGCGTTTCCTCTTCGTTATATCATCCTCCTTCTATCGTTTCCTGTCTTGCCTCTCTTTCTTGACATTATTACGCTTCGCTATTGACTTGTGTTTTTATTTATTGCTCTTTCGTTCTCTCATTTTTCTCTCCCCTCAACCTTTTTGTCTCCTTTCCTCCAGTCCATATAATCTTTATCTATCTATCTGCTTATCTATTTACCTCTGTCTGTCTGTCTCTCTTCTCTTACACTATCCTTATATCCTTCCTCCATTACTTTGATTTAACTTTTCTATTTAAATCGCCCCCCCCAGATGATTCTCTTCGGGATCTTCTAATTGGTTTTGTATTTCCTCCTCTGCGTCAAATTTCACCTCTCAACCCGATACCATGGGTTACTCTGGGCATGTGAGGATGTTTGAACACACACGTCATAAACTGAGTCTGTCTGAGTCTCTGTTTGTGTCTGTCTGTCTGTCTTTTTGCCTGTCTTTATATTTGCTGTCGTCAATTCAGTATATTTTTGCGTATATCTGTTTTATTTGTTTATTTTCCCTCCCTCGCTCTTTCTCGGATTCTTTTTTTTTCACTCTTTTTCATCCCCCCCCCCTGCCCCACACACAGAACACACGCGCGCGCACACACACAAACACACACACTCGCACATACACACTCCCACACGCAGATATCGACACCAGCGTTTTCGTGGTCGCGTTTTCACCGTGAATGATTGACACGGACACTCCGCGTAACCTTATTCATACGCACACGGTATATCGTAACCCGTGAAATTTTCAAATTTTCTCAAGCACACCACGAAATCATTTTCAAATCTGTTATATTTTCTTATTCTGATTTTTGTTTGCGTCTCGCACACACGAGATGAATCAGGCTGTCATCTATTTTTTCTTTATATAAGTATTTTTTATTTCAGTTAGAATTTATTTGGTTTGAATTTCATATCGAATGCTTATTACAAAAAAGCAAAAAGAATGAAATCTTTTTCTTTCTCGACCACAAGAGAGGCGGATGAAGCTCTACGGAATATACACGTCACGTTTCGCACGACCCGAAAAGTTTGGGATGATTTCCGAATGCAATATCAGATTTCTTTTTTCTTGTTTTTCTTTCTTTCTCTCTCTCTCCTCTCTCTTTTTTGCATTATGATTTTTCTCTTTTTTAAAGTCAGCATTGCATGTTACACACTATAATCGTTTTATCAACAAGATTGATCAAGCAGCTCAACAAAGCCAAATGCATAGATTGATTTCACTCCACACACACATTTCCGTTACATCATTCACATATGTCTTACAACAATCTTTATCATAACTTATCACTTTTAAAGAAATTCACTAATTTCTTCACGACATTGTTATCTCACGTCACATATTCCTTTTCAAATAGAAAGTCAAAATAAACAGAACACAAAGATATTCCCGAATTAGCACAGGCGCGGACAGTCACTTTGCAAGACGGTTACAGAGCAACATGGACACTCTGGACTGAAAAGGGACAACAAATAAACGAAAAAACAAAAAAAGACTTAGTATCGCATCGGGGGAAAAAAGAGTGAAAGCGAAAGAGAAAAGGGGTGGGGGAGTAATTAGAAGAGAGATAAGAAGAGGAAGAACGAAAGGAGGAGGGAAGAAAGTTAAGGAAAGAGAAAAGGAAGAAAATTAAATCGAGAAAGAGAAAATGTGTATATTTGCAATGTACGAAAGAGAGAGAGAGAGAGAGAGAGAGAGAGAGAGAGAGAGAGAGAGAGAGAGAGAGAGAGAGAGAGAGAGAGAGAGAGAGAGAGAGAGAGAGAGAGAGAGGAGAGAGAGAGAGAGAGAGAGAGAGAGAGCGAGAGAAAGAGAGAGAGCGAGATATCTACCGTATCTGAGCGCGCGCGAGAGTGAGGGAGGGAGGGAGAGAACCCGTCCTCAGATCGCGTGAAATAAGGGAGAGGGGAGAGGGGAGACACACACACACACGCACACGCACTACCGGCGACTGTGAGGGGAGGAAGTCTGTTGAGGAGGAGGGAGGGGAAAGGGGCGGTGCGTTTGTGTGTGCGTATATGTGGATGGGGGAAGGGCGGTTTGGGTAGGAGGGGAGGGGAGGGAGGCGAAGGGAGGGGTCAGGCAGCGTAGGGGAGGGGGGATAACGCAGCCCTGAGAGGGAGGGGTGGAGAGGGGGGAGGGAAGAGGGAGGGATGGCGTAGGGATAGGAGAGACAGGGTAGAGGGGAAGGGGAAGGAGGGACGGGAGAGGAGAGAGGGAGAGGGGAGAGGGGAAATGGAAGGTGGGAGGGGAGTGAGGGGAAAAGGGGGTCCACGGGGGGTGTTTATGGCGATCAATGCCTTTGCCAGTCTGACTCACGATGGGCGGAGCCAGCCCTGTTGTACGATTTTTTTTTCTCTTTCTCTCTCTCTTTCTCCTTTCTCTTGGCGTAACATCGTCTCTTACCGAATGCCACTGAATGAAACCCATCTCAATCAAAAGGCTTCATTCATATCCACCGGTCGGTATCAGAAATAAAGGAAGTTATCGTTCGTTTTTCGCGATACCTTTATCAAGTTGATTCGCTTACTCACGTAAACACGTGCTCCTTTCCCGCCTCCAGTCCGCGCATGCGCCCCGGACCCCCTCCCCCTCTTCTCAAGCTTCAAGTTTATGCAGGAAACTCTTCCTTGACAAGTCCTTTTCGAATCCAACCTTTTACGGATAACTGATAAAAAGCATTGAGTTCTGGAATTCTTCCCTACGACATGTTTCAAGAATAAATAATTTACGCCGTGTCCTTCCCTCCGTACACAGGCGAAAGAAATGAAAGACGCGAGAGAGAGAGATTGCGACCTCAAACTACTACGAGTCACGGACGTAAAATCATTTCTCTTCCATCAGCAGATTTAGATTAACAACAATATCCGTGGATAATTTACATACCATCAGATATAAAGTAAATCCTAATAGATGTTCCGAATTCTATAGGTCAATTTGTATGAAAAAAGGAAGTAAAGAAGAAAAAAGACTTTCCGCTCCGGATTCACCGATGTAAACAGATAGCGACCGTATCCCCTAACGTAAACAATGACCCCCAACACTGTACCCTGTGTGTTCTTCAATGGCAACAAAAACACGTGAAATCTGCCAGCTGCTTTTACGTCGTCCCTCCCTCTTCTCCCCCTCTCATTCTCCTCTCTCTCTCTCTCGCTCTCGCTCTCTCTCTCTTCCTCTTCTTTTCTTTCTCTTTCGTCCCAGTTATTTCCTTCTCCTTTTGCCTTCCTTTCTGTGTCCATCTTTTATTCGATACCCCTTTCCTTCTTCACTCCTCTATTCCTTCTTCATTTAAACTCTTCTTACGTTTCCCCTCTCCTACTTCTCTTTTTTCCCTCATTTACACTCCTCTCCATCTTTTTCTCTTCTCTCTCCTCCTCTTTCCTTGTCCCCTATTCTCCCCTTCTTTCCTTCGTTCTCCTATCTCTCTCCTTCTCCCTCTTCCCTCTCTCATTCGTTCCCTCTTTCTCCCCCCTTCCATATTCTCCTATTCTTCCATTGTATAATAGGTAATAGGGGAGGCAAGGTAACAGGAGAGACGTACCCAAGAAGGCAAGGAGGATAAACAAGAGAGGGAGGAATGAAGGAGAGAATAAAGAACAATAATAACAGATTTAGAGGACAATAGATGGGTGGGGATGAGGCAAGGGGAGGAATAGGGAATGGAGCAGAGGGAGAGAAAAGGGGAATAAAGAGGGGAGGTTAGGGATTAGTGAGAACCAATAATGACAAGGCGGGGGGCGGTAATGAGGAAGAGGAGGAGGGAAAATTGACTTCTACGGAAAGCAATAAATGCTAAAAAAGTTAATAAGCAGGGAATGACAGAGGGTTAAACGGGGGAAGAAAGAGGGAGACAGAAACGGAGAGAGAGAGAGAGAGAGAGAGAGAGAGAGAGAGAGAGAGAGAGAGAGAGAGAGAGAGAGAGAGAGAGAGAGAGAGAGAGAGAGGGGGGGGGGGAAGAAGGGCTAAGAAAGATAGATAGAGAGAGAGAATTGCTTTATATAACGGACTAGGAGATGAAAAAAACGTATAAACGACGAAAGGGAAAAAAATGATTAATGGAATGAATATAAAATGTTCTAGTCTGCTCTACTATCATGTGATAGAGATAAACTTCACTTTCATATTTTTTTCAAAGTCTCTCTCTCTCTCTCTCTCTCTCTCTCTGCCCCTTACACCACTGTGCTTTTCGCTCCTCTTCTCTTTCCCTCTCGTTCTTAATCTTTCTCAGCCTCATCATTTATCTTTATGTACACG
>NW_020872660.1:569571-572071 GCF_003789085.1 Penaeus vannamei
CTCCCCCCCGTCGTCCCTCTCCCCCCCGTTGCTCACCTCTCTCTCCCGTCTCTCCCCTCCCTCCCCGTCACTCCCCTCTCCTCCCCCCCCCGTCGCTCCCCTCTCTCTCCTGTCACTCCCCCCCCCGTCACTCCACCCACTGTCGTCCCCCCCCCCGTCGTCCCTCTCCCTTTACCCTTCCCCTCATCCCAATATTCCCCTTTCCTGTTTCATCTCCCTTTTCTCTTTATTCTCTCTTTCTTTCCTTGTCTCCTTTTGCTATATTTATTATCCATTCTTCGCTTCGATCCTTTCTTTCATCTTAATTTTGCTCGTTTTCTTTCCTCTTCGTTTTTTCTTTTCCTTTCTTCACTCTATCTTCTACTTTCCTATGCCCTTTCTTTTATATCCCCTCTTCCCACACCCTTTATTCCGGCATCACCCTTCTCTCCTCTTCGTATTTTTTCACCTCTCCCCGTTGATTATTTTCTTTGTTCCTCTTCTTCCTTGGTATCATTCCTTGTTTTCTTATTCCCTTCTTTTCTTTTCTCTCTGTCCCTCCTTTCCCTTCGTCATTTTTTTCTACATGTCCCTTCCATGACCCTTCACCTCTATATTTTTCTTTCCTTTACCTTCCTCGCTCCCTCATTCTCTCCTTTACTTGAACCCTTCTTGATTTACCCCCTTCCATCCTCCCCCACTGACTGCCCCTGCCCCCATGCCCCCATACCCACGCCCTCTCGTGTCCCTTCACATTTTCCCTCCCTTCTCCCCCTCCTTTTCTTATCCCCCCTTCGCCCCCCCCTTTCCAGTCCCCTACTCACCTTCTCATTCCCCATCATTCGGTATTCCCATCCTATACTCCTCCTTATCCCCTCCTCATCACTTTTTTCTGTCCTCTATCCCCCTCCTAATTCCGCTGTCCCCCTTTTCACCCTCCATCCCAGGTCGACTCTCATCTCCTCTCTCTCACCCCTTTCCTATCTCACTCACTCTCCTCTTTCACCTCACGTCCTATTCCCACTCTCATCCTCCCCTCTCTCACCCCCATCCCCATCCCATTTCCCCACTCTTCTCCAATTCCCACATCATTCCCTCTTTCTTACTCTCCTCCCCCATTCCCATCTTCTCCTTCCTCCCCTCTCCTCCTCTCCGCTCTCCCCCTCCCCCTCCATCACCCCCTTCCCTCGACCCCTCTATCAAGAGTCAATTATTAGATAAAGCAAAGAGAGTTCGCTCTTGTACTGTGTACTTTAGGTACTCATCCCCCTTTCCCCCGTCGTCTTGCTCTCTGGCTTCGATGCAGTCTTTCCCATTTTTTGAGCTTGGTGTTTCGTCTGATCTCTTTGTTCCTCTTTTATCACTGTATCTCTCTTCTTCTCTATGTTTGTCTCTTTTTCTTTCTCTCTCTAAAGTTTCTTTGCAGTCTGTCTCTACTCTCTCTCTCTCTCTCTCTCTCTCTCTCTCTCTCTCTCTCTCTCTCTCTCTCTCCCCTCTCTCCTCTCCCTCTCTTCTCTCTCTCTCTCTCTCTCTCTCTCTCTCTCTCTCTTCTCTTCTCTCTTCTCTCTCTCTCTTCTCTCTCTCTCTCCCCTTTTCTCTTTCTTCTCCCTCTGTATACCCCAATTCATCATTCTTAATTGTGTTTATCATTATCTTTTGTCTTTCTCTCCCTTTCCTTTCTCCAGTCTTTCCTTTTTTTATATCGTTAAATAGGAGTAACTACAGAACCAGTTATCAGTTAGTCTTTTACCCCGATTTATCGACCATTTACACAAGTTTTACGTTTACAGAAAAAAAAATACCGATAGAAGAGAATGTTTTCTTGATCTCTCCGTCACAGATTTCTTCTTTGTCTAATTTTTGTTTCCTAGTTTTCTCGTTAATCTTATTCTATGTTTTCAGTTCCCTTGTTTCATCAGATTTCAGCCTTATGGTTATACAATCTTTGTTTGGGCTTATTCCGACTTTATACTTTCCTTATTTTAGTTGAAATTTTCCTCACAACTTTTTATCTTTTATATATTTCTTTATTCATTCTTTATTTTATCATTATTTTTTCCCTACATGTACTTCACAGTTTCCGCCTTTGTTTTCTTGCTGTTTGCCTTAAAGCATCCTGTGATTTTAGATGACTGGGCGAGTAAAGGTGAAGAGCATGTGGGAGGGAGAGATTTTATTTTTACTACAACATTAACACGATCGAAGGCTAAGCTCATTCTTACTTACTCTGTCTAAAGTCTCTTTCCTCTCTGTCTCTCTGTTTTCTCTCTCTCCCTCTCTCTTCTCCCCCCTTCTTTCTCTCTCTCTCTCTCTCCTTTCTCTTTGCTTGTTTTTCTCTCTCTCTTCTCCCCCCTCCTTTTTCTGTCTCTCTCCTCTTTCTCCTTGCCTGTTTTTTTCTCTCTCTCTCCTTCTTCTTCTCTCCCTTCTTCCCTCTTTTCGTTTCCCTCCATCTCTCTGTGTACCCAGGTAATTTATCTTCCTTGGTCTCAGTTTGCATCATTCTTACTTGTGTTTATCATTA
>NW_020872660.1:612071-617071 GCF_003789085.1 Penaeus vannamei
GTTATTATCATGTTTCTTCTTATTCTTTATTTTCCTTCTTGGTGGTATCACTGGTATCGTTATTATCATCTTTTTCTTATTCTTTATTATTCTTATTGGTAGTATCACTGGTATCATTATTATCATGTTTCTTCTTATTCTTTATTTTCCTTCTTGGTAGTATCACTGGTTTCGTTATTATCATGTTTCTTCTTATTCTTTATTATTCTTATTGGGTAGTATCACTGGTATCGTTATTATCATGTTTCTTCTTATTCTTTATTTTCCTTCTTGGTGGTATCACTGGTATCGTTATTATCATCTTTCTTCTTATTCTTTATTTTCCTTCTTGGTGGAATCACTGGTGTCGTTATTATCATGTTTCTTCTTATTCTTTATTATTCTTATCGGGTAGTATCACTGGTATCGTTATTATCATGTTTCTTCTTATTCTTTATTATTCTTATTGGGTAGTATTATTGGTTTCGTTATTATCATGTTTCTTCTTATTCTCTATTATTCTTATTGGGTAGTATTATTGGTGTCGTTATTATCATGTTATCTTTCTTCTTATTCTTTATTATTCTTATTGTTATGATTATCATTATCCTTTTTTATTGTTATCATGATTATTATTGATATCATTGTTATCTCTATCGTTATTATTATGATCATTATCATTATTACTGTTATTATATTTTTTATTATAATTATCATTAATTTGTTACTTTCATTATCATTATTAAAGTAATTATTTATATAATCATCATCATCACTCTCACTGTTCTAATTTTTATTATCATTATAGTTATTATCATCAACATTATCATTATTTTATTATCAAAATTATCAATATCATCCTCACCATTATCATTATTTTCATGGTTAGAATTATCAATGTTTTCATCAACATTATCATTTTGATTATTAGAATTATCAATGATATTATTACCATGATAACCATCATCATTATTATCACTAAGATTATCCTTTTTATTATTGTAATTAGCATTGATACTCTCATCATCATTCTTCTTATTTTATATTCGTATCTTAATTTCATTCTTATATTTTATGATTATACTCCCCATTCTTGTTATTATTATTGTTATCTCTCTCCCTCTCTTACTGCTCTCTGTCTCTATCTCTCTCCCGCTCTCTGTTATTGTCTTTTTGTCCAGGAGGAATGGAAGAAGGGGGTAGAAAAGGAGGAATAGGGGAGGAAAGAGAGGAGGAAGAAGGGAGGAGGAAGGGAGGAGGAAGGGGAGAAGTGTAGGAGGAGGAAGGGAAGAGGTGGGAGGAGGAGGGAAGAGGAAGGAGAGGAGGAGGAGGATAAAGGGAGAGAAGGAGGAAGGAAGGAAAAGAAATGGAAGGGAGGGAGGAAGAGAGGAAGAAGAAGAGGAGGAAAGAAGAAGAGGAAGGAAAAGAGAGGAAAAGAGCGGGGGGGAGAAAGAGATGGAAATGTGGGGGAGAGGAGGAGGAGTAAGGGGGGGGAGGGGGTTACTGACGACATCCTGGCCAACACTAAGGAAGGGATGAGAGGGGGGGGGGTGTTGGTAGAATTGTCCCAAGGGGTTCACAGGGAGAGAGAGGGGAGCGGGGGAGGAGGAGGGGGGGAGTGTTAGACCCTGTCCCAGTGGTTCACTGGTAGACCTGTCCCCAATGGTTCACAGGAGAGAGAGGGAATCGGGGGAGGAGGAGGGAGTGTTAGACCTGTCCCCAGTGGTTCACAGAGAGGGGAGAGGGGAGGGAGGAGAGGGGGGAGGGAGTGTTAGACCTGTCCCCAGTGGTTCACAGGGAGAGAGAAAGGGAAGCGGGGGAGGGAGGAGGGGGGGAGTGGTAGACCTGTCCCCAATGGTTCACAGAGAGGGGAGAGGGAGAGGGAGAAGGTTCTGGTTCTCCAGGCTACAGAATCATGAGGTCAATCAGAGTTGATGGCTGTGAGGAGATGAGAGACGACGGAAGTGGTCAGCATCTGTAGATTGGTGTATTACATGGACTTAATGAGCTAGAAGGGGCGAACGAGGGAGATGGACGCGGGGGGGGGGGGGTCTTATTTATTCGTGTGTCTGTTTTTCTGTTTTGTTGTTGTTGTTGCTGTTGTTTCTCTTTCTATCTCTTCCTCTCTTCTTCCATTTTGTTTTTTTGCCTTCCCTCTTTCACTCACTATTTTTGCATTTTCTGTCTTTTTTAATCTTTCATTCTTTTCCCTCCTTGTATCTTCCTCTCTCCCTACCCCCCTCCCCCTCTTCCTCCCTCCATCCCCTCTTCATCTCTCTCACACTCCTCTCTTCTCCTTCTTTCCCTCCATCTCTCTCTCTCTCCTTCCTTCCTCTATTCCCAGCCTCTCTTCTTCCCCTTCTCTCTCCTCATCCTTTCCTCTCTTCTTCCCCTCCCTCCCACCCTCTCTACCCTCATTCCATCTCTCTACCCCCCTTACTCTCCTTTTCCCTCCTCCCTCTCTCTCTTCTCATCCCTCTCCTCTACCCCTCTCCCCTCTCTCTATCCTTCCTCCCTCTTCCTTCCTCTCTCTATCTCTCTCCCTCCCTCCTTCCTTCCCTCTCTCTATCTCTCTCCCTCCCTCGTTTCTTCCTCCCTCCTTCCTCCCTCTCCCCTTCCTCTTTCCTCTTTTTATCCACTCCCTCCCTCCCTTCCCGCCTCCCTCACCCCCTCTCCCTCTCTCTATCAACCCAAAGCACAAAGGATGCAATAGTATCGAAATGAAATCATTCTGATTAGATTGAGTAGATGATAAGGGCTAAAAAATCATGGCAAACCCTACTGGAAACTGCCATAGGGCCGGTAATGGGGGGAAGGGGATGGGGATTGGAAGAGAGGAAATGGGGAAGATAGAGGGACTAGGGGGGAAGAGAGAGAGGGAAAGGGGAGAGGGAACAGAGAGAGAAATAGATGGGAGAGAGGAGAGAGAGAGAGAGAGAGAGGAGGGAGAGAGAGAGAGAGGTGGGAGAGAGAGAGAGAGAGAGAGAGAGAGGGGGGAGAAGAGAGTGGGAGAGAGAGAGGAGAGTGGAGAGAAGAGGTGAGAGAGGTGAGAGAGAGGTGAGAGAGAGGAGAGAGAGAGAGAGAAGAGAGAGAGAGAGAGAGAGAGAGAGAGAGAGAGAGAGAGAGAGAGAGAGAGAGAGAGAGAGAGAGAGAGAGAGAGAAAGAGAGGATAGAGGAGAAGGGCTAGTCAATGGGGGATGGGGATGGGGTCAAGAAGGAGGGCGAGAAAAAGATGATTTAGTTGAATAGGCGATTGACGGGCTAATGGTTGAAGTGGTAATGGGGTTGGATGAGGACTCAATGGAGGAACGAGATGACGAGAGAATAATGGACTGGTTAAGAGGAGGAAGAAAGGAAGATGAAATGATCTGGATAAGTTGACGAATTGCCAGGCCTAAGACCCTCTTAATGCGACTCGAAAACACTAATAGGAAACCGACGAAGCGAGAAAGGTAGAACTAATATAAAACGGATTTAAATGGAATCCACCGATAAAGGTGATAAGATGGAGGGAAAATCGAGGAATTCACGATAAATTAAATACTAGAGACAAATGGAGGTGTTTAGCTTCCTTGTTGAAACAGCGGAGGAGGGGAAGCCAGTTCGAGGGCGCGGCGAGACAGGAGAGGGGGAGAGGGAGGGGGAGAGGGGTGGGGGTTGGTGGGGGGGAGAGGGGGGGGGTTGGGGTGGGGGGAGGGGGGAGAGGGGAGAGGGAGTGGGGGGGTGGGTGGGAGAGGGGGAGAGGGGAGATGGGGGGAGGGGAGTGGGGGTTGGTGGGTGGGGAGAGGGGAGTGGGGGTTGGTGGTGGGGGGAGAGGGATGGGGGTTGTGGGTGGGGGAGGGGGAGAGGGAGTAGTGAGAGAGAGGACTGGGGATTTGGGAGGTGGGGGGGGGGGGAGAGCGGGGAAGGCAGAAGGCGAGAGATTAAAGTTACTCCCTAAACATTCCCCTTAATGATGATGGACGAGTGTTTGTTTGTTTGTTTTAATCGAGGGAGCAGAGAGATGGAAATGCGTGTGTTGTTGGGGTATGGGATGGGGGGGGGGTTGAGGGAGAGGCAGCGGTGGGAAGGTTGGGAGAGGGGAGTGGGGAGAGAAAGTAGAAGGCGAGAGGGGAAGGCGTGAAGAGGGGGAGTGGGAAGGAGGTTAGAAGAGCTGCAGAGTGAGGTAGGGAGAGGGAGTGGGGAGAGAAAGTAGAAGGGCAGAGAGGGGAAGCCAGTGAAGAGGGGAGTGGGAAGGGAGGTTTAGAAGAGCTGCAGAGTGGGGGTAGGGAGAGGGATGGGGAGAGAAGTAGAAGGGCAGAGAGGGGAAGGCCAGTGAAGAGGGGAGTGGGAAGGGAGGTTAGAAAGAGCTGCAGGGGGGGTAGGGAGAGGGGAGTGGGGAGAGAAAGTAGAAGGGCAGAGAGGGGAAGGCCAGTGAAGAGGGGAGTGGGAGGGGAGGTTAGAAGAGCTGCAGAGTGGGGTAGGGAGGGGAGTGGGGAGAGAAAGTAGAAGGGCAGAGAGGGGAAGGCTTAGTGAAGAGGGGAGTGGGAAGGGAGGTTAGAAGAGCTGCAGAGTGGGGGTAGGGAGAGGGGAGTGGGGAGAGAATAGAAGGGCAGAGGGGGAAGGCTAGTGAGAGGGGGGAGTGGGGAGGGAGGGTAGAAGAGCAGCAAGTGGGGTAAGGGAGGGGTGAGGAGAGAAGCTAGAGCGGCAGAGAGGGGAGGATATAGAGAGGGGAAAGGGTATCGAAGCCAGAGAGATAGAGAGGGGAAGAGGCAGAAAACCTACTAGATACTTCGAGCAGAGGCCGGGAAGAAAGAGGGAGGGGGGGAGAGGGGAAGGGAGGGAAGAGAAGAGGGAAATGTGTAACACGAGCCAATAAAACAGCCGGTAATGGCAGAGGGGAAACAGTGTGAAACGGAAGCACCGAAAGAGAGGGGAAGGGCCTAGCTCCCAAAGTCTTTGTATTATGCACGGCAATTTCTTTCGTTGATGACTCTGTGGGCAATAACAGACTGTAACTACCTCTCCCAAGATAATGGCGT
>NW_020872660.1:622071-623630 GCF_003789085.1 Penaeus vannamei
AGTCGAGAAGTACAGTCGAAAGTACAGACGAAGTACAATACGAAAGTTACAAAACGAAAGTACAAGACGAAGTAAAGACGAAAGTACAAGACGAAATAAAGACGGAAAGTACAAGAGAAAGTACTAAGACGAATAGTACAAGTCGAAAGTACAAGTCGAAAGTAAAGACGAAGTACAAAGACGAGAGTACAAAACGAAAGGTACAGACGAAAGTACAAGACGAGAGTACAAGCCGAAAGTACAAGACGAAAGTACAAGACGAAAGTACAAGACGAAAGTACAAGTCGAAGTACAAGTCGAAAGTACAGACGAAGTACAAGACGAAAGTAAAAAGAAAGTCAAGACGAAGTACTCAAGACGAAAGTACAAGTCGAAAGTACAAGTCGAAAGTACAAGACGAGAGTACAAGTCGAAAGTACAAGACGAGAGTACAAGTCGAAAGTACAAGACGAGAGTACAAGTCGAAAGTACAAGACGAAAGGAGGTTTACAAGTCGAAGTCAAGACGAGAGACAAGTCGAAAGTACAATAACGAAGTACAAGAAGAAAGTACAAGACGAAGTAAGACGAAGTACAAGACGCAAGTACAAGAGAAAGTACAAAACGAAGTACAGACGAAAGTACAAACGAAAGTACGATCGAAGTAACAGACGAAAGTACAAAACGAAAGTACAAGACGAAAGTCAAGACGAAAGTACAGACGAAAGTACAAGAACGAAGTACATAGACGGAGTACAAGTCGAAGTACAAAGAAAGTACAAGACGAAAGTACAAGACGAAAGTACAAGACGAAGTACAAGAGAAGTACAAGACGAAGTCAAAGACAGAAAGTACAAACGAAAGTACAAGAAGAGTACAAGACGATAGTACAAGACGAAGTAAAAGAAAGTACAAGACGAACGAAAGTCAGTAAAACGAAAGTCAAACACGAAAGTACAAGACGAAAGTACCGAGAAAGTACAAGACGAGAGTACACAAGTGAAAGTACAAAACGAAAGTACAAACAAGTAAGACGAGACAGAAAGTACAAGACGAAAGTCAAGACGAAGTCAAGTAAACGAAGACAGACGAAGTAAAGGAGAAAGTACAAACGAAAGTACAAGACGAAAGTCACAAACGAAAGTACAGTCGAAAGTACAAGACGAGGTACAGTCGAAAGTACAAGAATAAGTACAAGAACGAAAGTACAAGACGAAAGTACAAGACGAAAGTACAAGACGAAAGTACAAAACGAAAGTACGACGAAGTAAAGAAGACGGAAAGTAACAGTCGAAAGTACAAACGAAAAGTACAAGACAAAGTACAAGACGAAAGTACAGACAGGACAAGAGAAAGTCACCAGACGAAAGTCAAGACGAAAGTACAGACGAAAGTACAGACGAAAGTACAAGACGAAAGTACAAGAGAAAGTACAAAACGAAAGTACAAGAACGAAAGTACAAACGAAAGTACAAGTCCGATAAGTAAAGACGAAAGTAAAAGCGAAAGTACAAGACGAAAGTACAAGATCGAAAGTCCAGACGAAAGTTACAAGACGAAAGTACAAGACGAAAGTACAAG
>NW_020872661.1:2500-7500 GCF_003789085.1 Penaeus vannamei
AAGAACGAAGTAGAAGACGGCGAAAGTACAAGACGAAAGTACAAAGACGCAAAGTACAATGTCGACAGTACAAGTCGAAGTACCACAAGACGAGAGTACAAGACGAAGTACAAGACGAAGTTATCAAGACGAAGTACAAGACGAAAGTACAAGACGAAAGTACATAGTCGAAAGTATCAAGTCGAAAGTACAAGAGCGAAGTACAAGTCGAGAAGTACAAGAGAAAGTACACGAGACGAAAGTATGCAAGACGATGAGTACAAGGACGAAGTAAAGTCGAAAGTACCAAGTCGAAGTACAAGACGGAAAGTACAAGGACGAAAGTAAAAGCGCAAGTAAAGACGGAAAGTACAAGTAGACAAGTACAAGACGAAAGTACAAAGACGAAAGTACAAGAACGAAGTACAAGACGAGAGTAAAGACGAAAGTTCACAGACGAGAGGTACAAGACGAAAGTACATAGAGAAAGTACAAGAGCGAAAGTTCACAGACGAAAGTACAAGTTCGAAAGTACAAGTCGAAAGTACAAGAGAAAGGTAAAAGACGAAAGGTACAAAAACGAAAGTACAAGACGAAAGTACAAGACGACAGTACAAGACGAAAGTACAAGACGAAAGTACAAGACGAAAGTACAAGACGAAAGTCAAGTCGTAAAGTTACAAGTCGATAAGTACAGACGAAAGCTAAAGACGAGAAGTACAAAACGAAAGTACAGACGAAAGTAGCAAGACGAGAGTACAAGACGAAAGTACAAGACGCAAAGTACAAGAACGAAGTACAAGACGAAAAGTAAAGTCGAAAGTACAAGTGTAAAGTACATAAGAAAGGTCAAGACGAAAGTAAAAACGAAAGTACAGACGAAAGTACAAGGACGAATACAAGTTCGAAGGTATCAAGTTCGAAAGTACAAGACGAGAGTACAAGTCGAAAGTACTCAGACGAGAGTAAAGCAAAGTCGAAAGTAAAAAGACGAGAGTACAAGTCGAAAGTACAAGACGAGAGTACAAGTCGAAGTAACAAGACGAGAGTAAAGTCGAAAGTAGCAAACGAAAGTAGCAAGACGAAAGTACAAGACGAAATGTACAAGTACGAAAGTACCAAGACGAAAGTAAGACGAAAGTACAAAACGAAAGTACAAGACGAAAAGTTACAAGACGAGGTAGCAAGACGAAAGTACAAGACGAAAGAAGTTACCAAAACGAAGTAACAAGACGAAAGTAACAAGACTGAAGTACAGAGACGAAGTAGCAGCGAAAGTACAAAGACGAGGTACGAAGTCGAAAGTAACAAAACGAAAAGGGTCACAAGGACGAAAGTACAAGGGAACGGAAAGGTACAAGACGAAAGTTTACAGGAGACGAAAGGTTACAGAGACGGAAGAAGTAAAGAGAAAGTACAAAACGAAAGGTAAGAGAATAAAGTAGCACAGACGAAAGTACAAGACGAAGTAAAGACGAAAGTACAAGACGAAAGTACAAGTCGAAAGTACAAGACGAAAGTACAAGACGAAAGTACAAGACGAAAGAACAAGACGATTAAGTACAAGACGAGAGTAAAGTCGAAAGTACAAAAGACGAAAGTACAAAACGAAGTAACAAGACGAAAGTACAAGACGAAAGTAACAGCAGAGAAAGTAAAGACGAAAGTACAAGACGAAAGTTCAAAAACGAAAGTACCAAGACGAAAGTACCAAGAGAAAGTACAAGAGCGAAAGTACAAGAACGGAAAGTACAAGCCGAAAGTAAAAGTCGAAAGTACAGAGAGAGTAAAGTCGAAAGTACAAAAGAACGAAGTAACAGAACGGGAAGTACAAGGAGAAAGTACAAGACGAAAGTACAAGACGAAAGTACAAAACGAAAGTACAAGAGCGAAGAGTAGCAAGATGAGAGTCCAATGACGAAGTACCAAGTCCGAAAGTACATAGACGAAAGTACAAGAGAAAGTACAAGGACGAAAGTACAACGAGAAGTACAGACGAGAAAAGTACAAGACGAAAGTACAAGGAAAGTGCAAGGAAAGTACAAGACGAAAGTACAAGAGAAAGTACAAGACGAAATACAAGAGAAAGTACAAAACGAAAGTACAATAACGAAGTACACAGACGAAAGTAAGAAGACGAAAGTACAAGTGAGAAAGTTAAACAGACGAAAGTATCAAGACGAAACAAGACGAAAGTACAGAGACGAAAGTACAAGACGCAAGACGAAAGTACAAGACGAAAGTACAAGACGAAAGTACGAAAGACGAAAGTACAAAACGAAAGTACAAGACGAAAGTACAAAACGAAAGTACAAGACGAAAGAGTACAAGACGAAAGTACAAGACGAAAGTACAAGACGAAAGTACAAGAGAAAAGAGAAAGTACAGAAAGAATACAAGTCGAAAGATACAAGAACGAAAGTACAAGACGAGAAGTAGCAAAAGCGAGAGTAAAAGTGAAGTACAAGACGAAAGTACAAGAGAAAGTACAAGACGAGAAAGTACAAGACGAAGTACAAAACGAAAGGTACAAGACGAAAGTACAAATCGAAAGTACAAGACGAAAGTACAAGACGAAAGTACAAGACGAAAGTACAAGACGCAAACAAAGAGAAAGTACAAGACGAAAGTACAAGAGCGAAAGTACAGAAGACGAGTAAAGAGAAAGTACAGCGAAAGTACAAGACGAAGTAAAAGACGAAAAGTAAAATCGAAAGTACAAGACGACAAGACGAAAGTACAAGAACGAAAGTACAAGAGAAAGTACAAAAGACGAAAGTACAAGACGAAGTACGAAAGTACAAGACGAAAGTACAAAAACGAAAGTTACAAGGACGAAGTACAAAAGTAAAGTACAGAGAGAGTACAAGACGAAAGTACGAAGTAGAAACGGAAAACAAGACGGAAAGTACGAAAGTACAAGACGAGTACAAGACGAAAGTAAAGAAAGACAAGAGAGTACAAGTCGAAAGGGTAAAGTAGACGAAAGAGACGAAAGTACAAGACGAAAGTACAAGTCGAAAGTACAAGACGAAAGTACAAGACGAGAGTACAAGGCCGAGTACGCTTTCTCCATCAAAGGGAGTTTTTTTTACAGAGAGAAATATTTTTTTTTTCGGGTTTCCTTTCCATTCGCGTCCTTTTTTTTTTCGTTACATTTTTTTTGTGTGTACGTTGTTGTTGGTTTTATTGCTGTTATTGTTTTTTTTTTTTGGGGGGGGAGGGAGGGAGAGAGATAGATAGATAGAGAGAGGGAGGGAGAGAGGGAGGGAAGGAGGGAGGGAGGGAGGGAGGGGGAGAGAGAGAGAGAGAGGGAGGGAGGGAGAGAAGAGAGAGGGAGGGAGGGGAGAGAGAGAGGAGAGAGGAGGGAGAGAGAGAGAGAGAGAGAGAGAGAGAGAGAGAGAGGAGAGAGAGAGAGAGAGAAGAGAGAGAGAGAGGAGAGAGAGAGAGAGAGAGAGAGAGAGAGAGAGAGAAGAGAGAGAGAGGGAGAGAGAGGAGAGAGAGAGAGAGAGAGATTTTGTTTTCATCAATTCATTTCGCTTAGGAATGACAAGCCTATACAGCACAGATTAAATGGCTACAGAGTATTCGTGACACGCGGGCACGCCATTGTAAACTATAAAAGTAGAGATGAATTAATAACATAATGATAAGCAATGGAAGCTATATATATATATATATATATATATATATATATATATATATATATATATATATATATATATATATATATATATATATATTATATATTATATATATATATGGGATTAACAACCACAAAATATGACTATTGCAAAAGCATTTTGACATCTTTTATTTGCAAATTTCTATGACAGAATCTCTGGCATTAAATCAGCCACTTTCGAGGAAGTAATGTTGTAGGTGGTTGGCATTGTGTGCGTCGCCCAACTTTTGTGGAATTCATGTTGAACAGATTGCAACAGGAACAACGAAGGGAAGGGCAAGAAAACACACGAATATGCCGAAGGCCTTTTCACTATTGCTTCGTCAGGGCATATGCCTTGAAGTCGCCCAACTTGCAAGATGAGTACTGGGGCACGTCCTCTGCCTCGCCCACCTGCCACACGCGTCTGCAGCCGAACCGGAGCCGGGCAGCCACCACATCACGTCTTCTGACCAGCAGACCGCGGCGTCGCTACCTGTAAGGAGCGAGATGCGAAGCGGTCGTAGTGCTGGATGCTTACGCTCGCTGGCCGCTCGTCGTACCTGTGCTGGGAGGTTGGCAGCTGAGCGGAAAGCATGGATCCTAAGCCTGTAGGGGGGGGGGGGTGGCTGGGGAGGTGTCGGCAGCAGGTAGAGTAAGCCTACAGCCAGGTTTCGGAAGACGGTCCACCACATCCTTTGCTGTCACTCCGACACGTGAGGAAATCCATACGAAATGTATTAAAAGTGCAATTCCAATCTGTGATTAGATGGCGTGGTATGTGATTGACTAGGAGAGGGCACGAAGGGCAGCCTGTGAGTCACAAATAACCAGACCATTGCTTCTGGTGCGTAGAAGTAGGCTAAAAGCATCATACAATCCATACAGTTCTCAGGAGGTAGAGATTGACCAGTCCTGCAGACGCCTCCCAATCCATCCTCCATTTGGCGGTTCCATGGGAAAAAAGACAACCCAAACCGCACTTCCATCAGTTTACAAAGACCCATTCACGTAGATGGTGCGGGAGACAGGAATGGAAGACGCTACTTTGGCAATGGTCTCCAGGGTTAGGTCTTTCTGTTGGCAGGTTGGGTCCCTCCTACAAGGGGGTGCGTAGGAAACGGCTACCGGAGGAATCTGCCACGGGGGAGGACCATGGTCGATTTCCTCTTGGGGAACGTAGATATCTAGTCTTCTGAGGTCTCGGCGAGAGAGAGAGAGAGAGAGAGAGAGAGAGAGAGAGAGAGAGAGAGAGAGAGAGAGAGAGAGAGAGAGAGAGAGAGAGAGAGAGGAGAGAGAGAGAGAGACAGAGAGAGAGAGAGAGAGAGAGACAGACAGACAGACAGACAGAGAGAGG
>NW_020872661.1:15000-17682 GCF_003789085.1 Penaeus vannamei
TCTTCTTCTCTCTCTCTCTCTCTCTCTCCGTCTCTCTTCTCTCTCTCTCTCTCTCTCTCTCTCTCTCTATCTCTCTCTCTCTCTCTCTCATCCTCTCTCTCTCCTCTCTCCTCATTACCTCCACCACCCCTTTTCCTCCTCCCTCCCCTCCTCCTTTTCCCCTCCCTCTCCCTACTCCCCCTCCCTCCACCCTCCTCACCCCCCCCCCCCCCACACACACACAGCCTTTCTCCAACACGGAATGGCCTCCAAGGCTCGAGTTCCGGTAACATAGCGCCCACTATGTCCCTTTTAAGTGTGCGTGTGCGTGTGTGTGTGTGCGTTTTGCGTGTGTGCGTGTGCGGCTGGAATATCGCTCTAAGTGTTGTTCGGATTTTGTCTCACTCCGAATTACCGGGTCCGTGTCCTGCTGGAAATAAAATGTTGACTAATTGTTATGGAATCCGCGGATAATTAGGGATAAGGGGAAGGGGAGGGAGGGAGAGGGAGGGGTTAAGGAGAGGGAAGGGGGAAGGAGGGTAGGAAGGGGGAGGGGATGAAGGGGGAAAGAGAAGAAAAGGGTGTTGGGGAGAGAAAGGGGGATTTAAGGAGAGAAGGGGAAGGAGGGGAGAAGGGGTGTTGGAGAGAAGGAGGAGGGAAAGGGAGGAGGGCGAAGGAGGAGAAAGAAGGGGGTGTTGGGGAAATGGAGGGGTAGGAAGAGAAGAGAAGGGTGGTTGGGGGGAAGGGAACGTTTTGGGGAGAGGGAAGAAGGGGAGGGAGGAGAAGAAAGGGAAGGAAGGGAGGAAGGGTGGAGGGTGTTGGGGGAGATGGAAAGGGAGAATAAGTGGAGAAGAGAAAAGAGGTAAGGGAGAATTAAGAAGGAAGGGAAATAGTAGAGGAAAGGGCGTAAGAAAGTGGAAATAGAAAAAAATTGAAAAGAGAGAAAGGAAGGAAAAGGTAAACTGGATAGTTGTAAGGAAAGAGGGAGAAAAAGGGAGAGAGGGGCAGATAAATAATGTGCTGGAAGAGAGAATAAAAAGGGGGAAGGGGAGGGAAAAAACGCATTGGAGAAGGGAGAGCAAGAGGGAGAAAGAAAAAGAAAAGGAAGAGAGGAAAATTTTAAAGAAAAAAGGTCTCAGGGAGGAATTTCGGCCTTGGATTTACACTCTCTCTCTCTCTCTCTCTCTTCTCTCTCTCTCTCTCTCTCTCTCTCTCTCTCTCTCATCTCCCTCGCTCTCTCTCATCCTCTCTCTCTCTCTCTCTCTCTCTCTCTCCCGCTCCTCCTCTTCTCTCTCATATTTAATTGCCAAGAGCGTAATTTGCTTCCCACTGAAATTAGGTATTGCCTCAGAGAGAAAACTTTCCCGAGGTCGATCGGGAAGCGAACAATATTGCGTCCTCTAAGGAGGCTTTTTTGAGCGGAGAAACGGGCTCGCTTGGCGGTTGTTCTGCCTTCTGGAGCGTGGATTTCGTTGTTGGCAGATCGCAAAAAAGGCGTGAGTGTGTATATTGTGTGTGTGTGTATATGTGTGTGTGTGTGTGTGTGTTTGTGGTTTTGTGTTGTGTGTGTTTGTGTCTGTGGTGTTTGTGTGTGTGTGTGTGTGTGTGTGTGTGTGTGTGTGTGTGTGTGTGTGTGTGTGTGTGTGTGTGTGTGTGTGTGTGTGTATAATATATATTAATATTATAATAGTATATATAATATATATATATATTATATATATTATTATATATACTATTTAAATCACATCACACACACAGCACACACACACACACACACACACACACCACACCACCACTACATATTATATATATATAGATATATAATATTATTATAAATAGCATATAATTATCTACAATATCTATATACTATTATATATATATCTTAGGTATAATTATATGTATATATATATTAATAGTATAATATTATATACATAATACAGCATTAGCTTCAAATACAAATAGACAGATAGATACCAGTCATATCATACATATATAGCATACCACGATACATATGAGGAAAAAAAAAAAACATAAACAAATAATTAGATAGATAGATAGAAAAGATAGGCAGACAAACAGACCAGAATTGAAGAGAGAGGAGAGAGAGAGAGGAGGAGGAGAGAGAGAGCAGAAGAGACAGACAGACAGACAGACAGACGACAGACAGACAGAGAGACAGATAGATTGAGAAAGAGACAGAGAAAGAGAGATGAAAGAAAGAGAGAAAGCACGGTAAAGAAAAAAAAAAAAAAAAGAGCAGACTCCCCTCTCCTCGGAGGAGGCGCATCATCATAGAAAACGACGTCGTAAGTTCCGCGCCGAGATGACCTTCTCCTCCCTGGCCGACGGACGTGGCAGCACAAAAAAACTTATTTTATTTGGCGCCATATCGTGTTTTCCCACATAAACAAATTTCCCCCTCCTCGCTCGTGTATTTTCTTCTGGGGAGAACAGAACGCTATTTTTTTTTTTTTTTTTTTGAACCTATCGGAGGCTGCGTTTGAGAGTCAAAATGCACGACGGTCGCCATTTTTTTTTTTTTTTTTTTTTTTTTTTTTACGTGTTCTGAAGCTTCAATTATGGCTGTGTTTTGGGTCTTATCATTAGCTCTTATTGCTATTTATATTAACTATATAATTATTATGATATTATATTTTTTAGTTTGTTGATACATCTAGTATTCGATTTAGCATTCTATCATTC
>NW_020872661.1:20078-37578 GCF_003789085.1 Penaeus vannamei
AAAGGAAAACAAATAGAAAGCAGAAGAAGAGAAGGAAAAGAAGAAGCAAGGAAAAACTAAATTAAGACAGACAAGAGAGGAGGAAAAGAGAAGAAGAAAAAACAAACATAAGACTGACAAGAAGAGGAGAAAAAGAAGAAGAGAGAAAAGAAGAAAAAATAATATAAGAAAGACAAAGGAAAGAAGGGAAAGGAAGTGAAGGAGGGAAAGGAAAAAGGAGAGGAGAAAAGAAGAAGAAGAGGAAAAAACATAAGATAAAGACAATAAGAGGAAGGAAAAGAGAGAGAAGAAACATAAGATAGAAAGGACAAATAGAAGAGGAAGGAAGGAAAAGAAGAGAAGAAAAACATAGTAAAGAAAGACAATAGAAGAGGGGAAGGAAAAGAAAAGAAAGAAGAAAAACATAAGATAAGAAAGACAAGAAGAGGAAGGAAAAAGAGAAGAGAAGGAAAACATTAAATTAAGAAAGACAAGAAAGAGGAAGGAAAG
Organism: Penaeus vannamei; assembly: GCF_003789085.1. Taxonomy (NCBI): domain Eukaryota; kingdom Metazoa; phylum Arthropoda; class Malacostraca; order Decapoda; family Penaeidae; genus Penaeus; species Penaeus vannamei. The sequence continues at coordinate 20,568 of NW_020872661.1, forward strand.
AAGAGAAAAAAACATAAAATAAGAAGATCCAACGAATAAGGAGACGAAAAGAGAGAAAAGAAAAACATTAAAATTAAAAGGAAAGAACAAGAAGAAAAAAAGAATGCAAGAAGAAGAGTATAGGATAGGAAAGACAAGAGAGAAAAAGAGAACCAAAAATAAAGGAAAGAAGTAGCGGAGGAAGGAAAAGAAAAACACAAAAATAAGAAAGACAAGAAGAGAGAAGGGAAAACTAAATAAAAGAAGAGGATAACAGATAAGAAGAAAAGTACAATAGGAAAAGAAGAAAGGAGAAAAGAGAACACAAAGATGCGGAAAAGAAATGAAAGACAAAGTAGAAAAAGAGGAGGAAAAGAAACAAGGGGAAGACAAGAAGAAAAAGGAGAGAGAAGAAAAGAGAAGAAGAAGAAAGAGAAATAAAAAAAGAGAAAGGAATGAGAGAGAAGAGAGAAACATAGAAGAGAGAAGGAAAGAGGAAAAGAAAAAGAAGGAGAGAAAAGGAGAAAGGAACAGGAGAAGAACAAGAGGGAGCATAGTGAAAAATGAGCGAGAAGGGAAAGAGAGAAGAAAAGGAAGAGAAGAAATAAAAAAAAGAGAAAAAGAAAGAACAGAAGAAGAAAGAAAAGAAAGGTAGAAAAAAAGAAAGAAGAGAAAGAAAACGAAGAAAAAAAAGAAAGAAAGAAAAGAGAGAAGAAGAAAAAAGAAAGAGATGAAGAAACGAAGAAAAGAAAGAGAGAGAAAGAAAAAAAAGAATGATGATGTTATGACACAAACGACGGTTACTAAGGCGAGCGACATGCAACACAGACATCACGTGACTCCATCGGGCCGCTAGAGCAACCTTCACTTACATGGACCGCTTTGCTTCTCCTGGGCGGCAGAGTGGGCTGTTGTTCTTATCGTTTCCCTTTTCTTCCTCCTGTTATCTGTTTCTTCTTTATGTCTCTTTTCGTTTTTTTTTTGTTGTTGTTTTGTTCGTTATTGTTTTTTTGTTTGTTTTGTCGTCGGATGCACATGTATATACGTTCATCTCTCTCTTTCTGTCTGTCTGTCTGTCTGTCTGTCTGTCTCTCTTCTTTTTCTCTCGCTCTAGCTCTCTCTCTCTCTCTCTCTCTCTCTCTCTCTCTCTCTCTCTCTCTCTCTCTCTCTCTCTCTCTCTCTCTCTCTCTCTCTCTCTCTCTCTCTCTCTCTCTCTCTCTCTCTCTCTCTCTCTCTCTCTCTCTCTCTCTCTCTCTCTCTTCTCTTCTCTCTCTCTCTCTCTCTCTCTCTCGCTTTCTCTCCCACCCCCCTCTCTCTCTCTCTCTCTCTTTCTTTCTCTCTCTCTCTCTCTCCTCTCTCTCTCTCTCTCTTCTCTCTCTCTCTCTCTCTCTCTCTCTCTCTCTCCTCTCTCTCTCTTCTCTCTCTCTCTCTCTCTCTCTCTCCTCTCTCTCTCTCTCTCTCTCTCTCTCTCTCTCTCTCTCTCTCTCTCTCTCTCTCTTCTTTCTCTCTCCTCTTCTCTCTCTCTCTTTTTCTTCTTCTCTCTCTATCTATCTATCTATCTCTCTAGCTAGCTATCTACCTTTCTCTCACTCTCTCTCTCTCTCAAATCTCTTTCTCTCTTCCCTCTCACTCCCTCTCCTCTCTCTCTCTCTCTTCTTTCGTTCTCCTCTCCTATCTTTATTCTTATTCTTTACTGATTTTCCAACTACTTTTCGTCTACGTCTTCTGTTTCCAATCCTTCTTTCTTTCTCTTATTATCGCTCTTCCTCTTCCATCTTCTTTCGTTCTTTCACGGTAAGCAGAGGTAATTCATTCCCAGATTTTATTACTCCCCGCTTCATACTTCTATTCACTTCAAACTATTTTTTTTTTTATTTATTTACTTTACTTTACATTCTCCTTTCGAAACGAAATATATAAGAATTTCAGCAAAAAGGTTCTCACCATTGGCTCCGCTAGACGCTAACTTATTATGTCATTTTGTCATGACTATATCATCATTATCATTATTCCTTCTGTCAACCGAGCGGATGTAGTCGTTGGCACATTCATGACAGGATAATTGAGCTCCGGGCTTAGTCATGCCAAAAGACGACAAATTCACGTACAAAGTCGTCGCTCGTGTGAACTCGCAGTAAAGATGAAGAGTGTAAACTGAGTGCAAACGTGTGAACGGATTCATGCACAAAGATGCACGTAAGTAGGAATGGTTGTGTATGACATTCCTGTACTACATAGGAAAATTTACACATAAAAAACCACAAGGATTCATGCACAAAGATGCACGTAATCTTCCAGCATACCTGCACTACATAGGAAAAGATTTACACATTAAAAACGCACAGGGATCATGCACAAAGATGACGTATAGGAATGGTTGTGTATGTCTTCTACCTGCACATACATAGGAAAAGATTTACACATTAAAAAGCACAGGGATTCATGGACAAAGATGCACGTTAGTAGAATGGATGTGTATACCTTTCCTGCATACATAGGAAAATATTTACACATAAAAACACACACACACAAGGATTCATGCACAAAGATGCACGTATGTAGGAATGGATGTGTATACCTTCCTGCACATACATAGGAAAAGATTTACACATTAAAAAACACCACACAGGGATTCATGCACAAAGATGCACGTAAGTACGAATGGATGTGTATATCTTCCTGTACATACACATACATAGGAAAAGATTTACACATAAAAACACACACACACACATACTAGGATTCATGCACAAAGATGCACGTAAGTAGGAATGGATGTGTATACTTCCTGCACATACATAGGAAAAGATTTACACATAAACACACACACACAAGGATTCATGCACAAAGATGCACGTATGTAGGAATGGATGTGTATACCTTCCTGCACATACACAGGAAAAGATTTACACATAAACACACACACACACACACATACAAGATTCATGCACAAGATGCATGTAATAGAATGGATGTGTATACTTCCTGCACATACATAGGAAAAGATTTACCACATAAAAAATGCACACACACACACATACACAAGGACGAAAAAGAGTACACATAACTTTGCATATACAAAGGAAATAACCTGCAACACATTCTAAAAACATACACATAAACATACAGACACGTGCGAAAGGAGAACACACATTCGGAAAAGATTACACATAAACACACAACACACGTGTACGAAAAGGTTTACACACTAACTGGTACACGCACATGAAAAGATGTACACAGAACCACACGCCCATGTAAGACAACCACGCCTGTTCTTTTGTGTACGTAAAACACCTTTTTCTTCCTGTTAAAAAACATCATTACAAATACCATGACTATTACTAGTTATTGAATTCAGTAAAAAAAAAAAAAAATAAATAATAATAATAATAATAAAAAAAATAAAAAGGATTTTCTGTTTAAACTTCCATAAGAAAAAATATTTTTTTGTTCATATTAAAGTAAGAAAAAATAGAATTGATGATAGAATTTACCTTTACCGTGAATAGATGATGGCATAGGGGGGGGGGAGAGGAGAGAGAGAGAGAAGAGAGAGAGAGAGAGAGAGAGAGAGAGAAGAGAGAGAGAGAGAGAGAGAGAGAGAGAGAGAGAGAGAGAGAGAGAGAGAGAGAGAGAGAGAGAGGGAAGGAGAGAGAGAGAGAGAGAGAGAGAGAGAGCGGGGGGAGGGAAGGAGGGAGAGAGAGAGAGAGGGGGGGAGGGTATGGGTAGAGGGTAGGGGTAGGGAAGTAGGGGGGGGGGGTTATAGGGAGTTGAAAGGGGGTTGGTGAGGTAGGGAAGAGGGAGGGGGAAGGGGAAGGGAGGGGAGGGAAGGGGGGAAGGGGGGGGGGGGGGGGGAGTCGTTAAGGAAATTGAAGGAAGGAGGTTCCAGTCATGCAAAGGGAAGCGTCATGCTTATCACATTTTTTTTTTTCTCTCTCTCTCTATCTATCTGTCTATCTATCTATCTACTCTCAGACCTCTTTCTCTCCTCTTCCCTTCCCCCTCCCCTCCCTCTCCTCTCTCTTTCTCTCTCTCCTCCTCTCCCCCCACTCCTTCTTCCCCTCCTCCATCCCCCTCCTCCTCTCCCCTTCCTTTCCTCCCTCCCTCTTTCCCTCCTCCTCCCCTCCTCCTCCCTTCCCCTCCCTCCCCTCCCTCCTCTCCCTCCCTCCCGAATCCCCTCCTCCCTTCCTCCGTCTCCACCCCGTGTTGCGTCGACCCCTCCGCCATGCAACGTTCCACTCTACCCACCCTATCAGCCGGTTATCGCATTTGATAAGCTGTCGTAATCACGGACATGCAACCTGTCATTCGCTATTCACGATAAGGCTTTCTCTTCTTCTCTACCTTGGTGTTTTTTTGTTCGCGTGATCTTGTTTGTTTTCATTATCTTTTCTTTCTTTTTTTTCTTTCTTTATTTATTTCTTTTTATTTTATTTTTTATTTATTTATTTATTTATTTTTTTTGCTTTTGCTTCATTCTTTTTCTTTCTTTATTTCTTTTTCTTTTTTTTTTTTTCTCTTTATTTTTTTTTTTTCATTATTATTAATATTTATCTATTGTTTTTCTTTTTTGCTTCTGTTTCATTTCGTAAAGCTTATTTTAGGTAAATTATATTAGATCGTTAACATAACAGGTAAGCTAAAATAGAGTGGAGAAACAAAGAAGCAAGAAATGTAATAAAAGAAAAATGAACAATAAAAGGAGGATAAGGAAAAAATCACAACGTTGCGAGTAAAGTTAATTCTCCTCTTCAGGTTTAAGATAATATTAATGATAATGAAAGTGATGATAAGGATAATAATCACAAAAATAGCAATAATGATAAAGATGTTTATAATGATTACAATGATGATATTACTACACACACACCACATAAACATACACACACACACATAAACATACACACATACACACACACACACACATGCACACAACACACACACACACACACACACACACATACCACACACACACACACAACACACACACACACATACACATACACACACCACACACACACACACACACACCACACACACCTACACACACACACATACACACACACACACATACACATACACAACACCACACACACACACAACACCATACACACACACACACATCACAACACACACACATATACACACACACACATCACACACACACACACACACAACACACACAACACACACAACACACCACACACACACACACACACACACACACACACAGCACTACACCACATACACACACAACACACACACAGACACACACCATACACAACACACACACCACACACACACACAACACACACACACACCCATACACACACATACACACACATACACACAACACACACACACACACACACACACACACACACACACACACACACACACACCAATACACACACAAACACACATACACACACATACACACACACACACACACACAACACACACATACATACAAACACATACCACACAACACACACACTATACACACATATAATATATATATACGTACAGATACACCCACACCCACTAAAAAAATAACGAAAAAAAAAACTATTCTCTCCCTACTGTTTATTAGAGAAAAAAGAAAAAAAATATCGATTGAGTTTCCATATTCCTTTCTCGTATCAACCCCACCCGCCCACTCACTCTTTTCTTTCTTTCTCTTTTTCTCCTTTCCCTCCTCCCCCTCCTTTCCCTCCCTCCTTCCTTCTCCCCCGTCCCCCCTCCCCCTCCCTCTCTCCCTCCCCCCTCCCTCTCCCTCCCCTCCTCCCCCCCCCTCTCTCCCACCCTCTCTCCCTCTCCCCCCCTCCCTCCCTCCCCCTCTCTCTCCCCCTCCCTCCTCCCTCCCCTCCCTCCCTCTCCTCCCTCCCTCCCCTCTCCCTCCCTCTCCCCCTCCCCCTCTCTCCCTCGCTCGCAAATACCCCCGCCGCCGATGACCGCGATCGGTGCGGTGAAAGGGAAAATAACCCCTAACCAAGACAGGGCAAGGCGTGTCACGAGGCGGACGGTCTCCACGCTGGACTCACGTCTGCTTTCTGATCTGAATCCGGGGGCCTTTGGGTAGGGGGGGTGGAAGACGGTGACAAAAGGGGGGGATTGAAAGGAATGAGGGAGAGGAGGGAGGGGTGAGGGAGGAAGGAGGGTGGGGAAGGAAGGAGGGAGGGGGGAGGGGTGAGGGAGGGAGGGAGGGGGGTGAGGGTGGGGAGGGGGGGGGGTGAGGAAGAGGGGAGAGGGAGGGGGGGGAGGGAGGGGAGGGAGGGGAGGGGATGGGTGAGGGTGGGGAGGAAGAAGGAGGGGGGAGGGGGAGGGAGAGGGGAGGAAGGATGGAGGGTGGGGGAGGAAGAGGGGGTGAGGAGGGGGGGGAGGAGGGAGGGGAGGGAGGGAGGGGGGGAGGGAGGGGAGGGAGGAGGGAGGAGGGGGAGGTGGGAGGAAGGAAGAGGGGAGGGTGGAGGGTGGGAGGAAGGAGGAGAGGGGGAAGGGAGGATGGAGAGGGGAGAGGGTGGGGAGGAAGGGAGGGAAGGGAGGGGGAGGAAGAGGTGGGGGGGTGAGGAAGGATGGAGGGGGGAGGGAGAGGGGTGGGAGGGAAGGCAGAGAGAGGGAGGGAGGAAGTGAAAAGAAGGGATTGAGGGAGGGAGAGGAAGGAGAGAGGAAGGGAGGGTTAAGAAGAGGAGAGAAAAGAGAGGGAGGAAGGGGGTTAGGGAAAAGGGAAAGAGGAAAAGAAGGAAGGAATGAAGAAAGAGAAAATCGAAGAAAAATAAAATATGTAACAAAAAACTAAGTATATTTCCAGATTCGGTTTACAAAAGAGAAGGAAAAACAAACAACAAACAAGAGAAAAATTGAACCAAATATAATAAAACCAAGAAAAACAATAACAATAACAAAAACAGTGATAATAAAGATAATATGATAAAGAGGAAGAAACACAAAAAGAACAAATAACATCATAACGACTATAGTAATAACAACAACACCAACATCACCTCCACCAACAATAAACACAAAGAAACAAAAGAAAGATGTTACTTATTTTTCTTTTTTCTTTTCTTTTTTTTTCCCGAAATGTCATGCAGGATTGACTTCCATCACATGACGCTAAGAAAATTACAATGTCTAACCGCACTGGCCACGTTTTTGTTGTTTTTGTTGTTGTTATTGTTGTTGTCTTTGTTTTTCGTCGTCACGTGACCTTACTTTCTTTGTTATTGAAATATTTTGGATGATACAGGTAAGGTAAGAACATGTGTTATGTTCTTGTTCTTTATTACATATTTTTTTATCTCTTTATTACATCTTTTATCAGAGGTGTAAGTATGTTGTAAAAGAAATATGGGATTAAGAATAATAAATAAATAAAAATAAACATTAGTAATATACCAGTAGTAATGATATAAAGAATAGTATCATTAATGATAGAGATGAAATGATAACAATATTGGTAATATTGATATTGATATATAAAATAAATAGTATAAAGATGATGATGATGAAATGATGATGGATAATGATGATAATATGATAATGATATATGATAATAATAATAAAATGATAATAAATGAAAATATTATAAAATAAAGATAAAATAACGATGATTAATTAATGGTAAAAATTACTGATAAGGATGATAATTAATGATAATAATGATAATGATAACGAAAAATAAACGTTGATGATGAAAAACAATAGTAATGATTACAGTGAGAATAATAGCATTAGCACTAGTAGAGATTGTTCTGGTAGAAGCAACAGGAACAGTAGTAGTAGCAGCAGTAGTAATACTAATAGCACCAATAGTAGTAATAGTAATAGTACCAATAGTAGTAATAAATGATAATAATGATAATAGTAATATAATAATAAATGATAATAGTAATAAATAATATAATTAATATATAAATAATAATAATAATAATAATAATAATTAATAATAATATATAATAATAATAATAATATAATAATAATAATAATAATAATAATAATAATATAATAATAATTAATAATAATAATAATAATAATAATAATAATAATAATAATAATATAATAATAATAAATAACAATAACAATAATAATAAAATAAAAATAATAATAATAATAATAATAATAATAATAATAATAATAATGATAATGTAATAAACGAGAGGAAGAAAAAAAAGAGGAAGAAAAGAAGAAGAAGAACAACAACAACAACAAACAACAAACAATAATAATAATAATAATTACCGAGAGAAGAAAAAAGAGGAAAAAAAGAAGAAGAAGAACAACAACAACAAAAAACCAAACTCAAAGAAAAAAAGAAAAAAAAACCATCTACCCCTTTTCCCTCCTGTCCTCCCCCACCACCCCACCACCCACCCACCCCACTACCCCCATCCGCAATGTGAAAGCCTGCTGCATTTTTTATCAACATCTATCATCAACATGTTCCGTTCACGTTCCGTCACCTGACTACACGAGACTCCTTTTATGGCAGTTACTCTTCGTATGAATCGAATATTAGGGTAAAAATCGTCTTTGGGAAGTAATGATACCTGGTGTTGTTTGTTTCTTTGTGTAGGAGTGGTGGTGGTGGTAGTGGTAGTAGTTGTAGTAGTAGTATAGTATAGCAGTAGTAGTAGTAGTAGTAGTAGTATAGTAGTAGTAGAAAATAGTAGTAGTAGTAGTAAATTTGTAGTAAGTAGTAGAAGTAGTAGTAGTAGTAGTAGAAGTAGCAGCAGTAGTAGTAGTAGAAAGTAGTAGTAGTAGTAGTAGTAATAATAGCAGTAGTAGTAGTAGTAGTAGTAGTAGTAGAAGTAGCAGCAGTAGTAGTAGTAGAAATAATAGTAGTAGTAGTAGTAATAGTAGTAGTAGTAGTAGTAGTAGAAATGACAGTAAAAAGTAGTAGAAATAGTAGTAGTAGTAGTAATTATTGTTGTTGTTACTGATGTAGTAGCAGCAACAGCAGTAGCATAGTAGTAGTAGTAGTAGTAGGCACTACACGTAGTAGCAGTAGTAGTATGTTTTGTTATTGTCTTTTTACCCAAGAATTCTTACTAACGGGGTTGCAATTACATATATAAAGCAAATTTACCACACCTATACCCCATGTTTTGTTGTTTTCCGAATATCCACGTAGGGCGATTCTTAATACGACGTAGAAACATAAGTATCTAGACACGCAAATGCTTAATGGACATACACTATATCATCACCATTATTATTATTCATGACATTCGCAAAAAAAAAAAAAAAAAAAAAAAAAAAAAAAAAAAAACAGATATATATATTCCGGTTATTTGATGTATATTTTCGTTGTTTTCTTCGTAAGTCAACGAAGTGAAAATGTTTGGAGAAACCTTATGATATTGCAAAAGGATTTGGATATGTGTTAATAGTGAAATGTATATTGTATTTTTATTTTTATCCAGTGTTTATGATTTCAGACATATATATTTGCACGGATATTTGAACAAACATACATGTACGCGTATAAGTAAACACACACACATACACATATATACAAATATATACATACATACATATGCGTACATACATATACACCTACTTACATACATATTTACATACATAAATACATACATACATACACACATACACACACATATACAAATATATACATAATCATATGTACTTACATATACACCTACTTACATACATATTTACATACATACATACATACACACATATTCAAATATATACATACATACATATGCGTACATACATATACACCTACTTACATACATATTTACATACATAAATACATACATACCTGTACATACATACACACATACATACACATATACAAATATATACATACATACATATACGGACATACATATACACCTACTTACATACATATTTACATACATAAATGCATACATACATACATAAATACATACATACATAAATAGAATACATAATACATCATACATAGATACATAATACATACATTAACAAATACAATACATACATACACATACATACATACATACATACATAACACACAACACACACATACACACACACACACATACACACACATAACCAAACCACATCGCACATAAATGTACCGAATTTTGATCCATTTCACCTTTTTAATTGGACCCACTACACACCTGTGTAAATACCGCCATCTTGCACAAACTGCAACGGGCAATTTTTACCTTAATTAGAATTTCATATACATTGCACTGCAAACAAGGGACATTCTATACGTTAAAATAATCAATAATTATTTAAAATGTATCGCGTATCGTATTCATGTTTACTTATCAACACCGAAGGGTTATCGTGGCTACTGTAGTTATTATTGTCATTGATGGTGTCACTATCGTCACTATCGTCACTATCAGATGCATTTTCTGTGCGATCGATGTTGCAAACAAGTCATTAGGGCAATCACCTTCATTATCAAACTTTTCCTTTTTTTTAATTAACGTTTAGTATCGTTAGTAATTGGTTCACACACACGCGGCACTTTCACACACACACGCACACACATACACACTACACACACACACACATGCACATACAGACACATGCACACACACATGCACATACAGACACACACACACACGCACACACACACAACACAACACACACACACACACACACACACACACACACACACACACACACACACACACATACATACATAGATACACAAGCATTAGTTCACGACACGAACACATGTGGCCAAGTATACACAGGTGCTACTGATAAAAATACTTAAAATAGACGTATTCCCAGGTACAATTATACACACACACACACAGGCACGACACCACACACAACACACACACACACACACAGTACACACACACACACACCACACACACACACACACACACACACACACACACACACACACACACACCACACACACACACACACACACACACACACACACAACACACACACACACACACACACACACACACACACACACACACACACCACACACTCACACAACACACAACAACACACACATACACACACACACAACGCACACACACGCTATAAAATCCTTTTCCCATTTCCTTCCCTCTTTCCCTTCCTCCTCTCTCTCACTCCAACTCCCATTCACCATAACAATTCATTCTCCTCCTCCTCTTCCTCCTCTTTCTCTCTTCTCCTCTCTTTCCTCTCCTCTTTCTTTCTTTCTCTCTTTTCCTCTTCCCCTTACCTCCTCTTTCTCTCTTCCTCTCTTTCTCCCTCTCCACTCCCTTCTCTTTCCTCTCTTCTTCTCTCTCCTCTCCCCTCCTTCTCGGTCCCCTCCCCCTCTACACCTTCTTCCCCCCCCCCTCCCTTTCCCTCCCTATCCCCTCGCCTCCCCAACCTCTATTCCCACTCCCTCTAAACGAAATGCCTCTCCCTCCCCACCCCCTCCCTCCTCACCCCCCCCTCCCTCCCAACCCCTCCCTACCCCCCTTCCCCTATCCTATTCGCCCTCCCCCCTATCCTCCTCTCCCCTCCCTCTCGCCCCAAACAAACACGCAGATGGTGAGAGTGCGTGCGTGAGTGCGTGCGTGCAAGCTAGAGGGGTGCTGGAGGAGGAGGAGGAGGAGGAGGAGGAGGAGGGAGGGAAGGGGAGAGTGTGTGAGAGGTGCCGGTAATACAGAGGAGAGAGAGAGGAGAGAGGAGAGAGGAGGAGAGAGAGAGAGAGGGTTGGTGGCAGGCCGGTATTGACGGTGCAGCTTTAACCGAGTATTTCGCTAGCCCAAGAATTTCTGCAGATGCTAACTCGGAGGTGCTATGTTATCCCTCTCTTCCACTTTCTCTTTCGAACACTTTTTTCCCCTTTTTAAGTTTTTTTTTTGTTTTTTTTTCCTTGTGGTTTTCTCTCTTCTCTCCTCCTCCCCCCTCTCCCGTCCTTACTGCCCCCCCACCTTCCCTTTCCTTCTTCTCTTGCTCTCCTTCCCTCCTCCTCCTCTCTCCTCCTCTCCCCTCCTCCCCTCCTCCCCCTCCTCTCTCTCCTCTCCTCCTCCTTCTCCCCTCCTCCCCTCCTCCTCCTCCTCCTCCCTCTCTCCTTCTCCTTTTTTTCTCTAAATTATATGTGGTACATTTTTACTCTTGGATTTTTTCGCTCTCTTTCTTCCTCCTCCTCTTTCTTTTCTATTTTTTTTTTTCTTTTTCACTCCTTATCCTTTCTTTTCTTTTTAGTTTCTCTCTCTCACTGCTTTTATTTCGGTCTGTCTCTGTTGCTCCCTTTTTTTAATGCGCTTTTGCTGTTCAGTCCCGATGGTCATTTGTCTTTTTCTTCTGATGTCCACCGTCGGGAGTTTAATTAATTTTTATCGTCACGCTCTTACGTACACATGGGCGGACGCACATACATGTACACGTAGACATTCAGGGCACATATGAGCATAGGCATTTGGATCTGTCTGTGTCTGTCTGTCTGCTGTGCGTTTAAACACACGCATACGAATAGACATACGTGTAAACACACACGCCGCACGTACAAACACACCACACACACACACACACACAACACACACACACACACCACACACACACACACAGACACACACACACACACACACACACACACACACACACATACACACACACACACACACATACACACCACACACACACGCACACACACGCACACGAACAGACACTCATGCAATCACTCTCTCACACTCGAACGCACAGACAGGCACGTATGTACACGTAGACACATATACACATACTCTCTCTCTCTCTCTTTTGTCTCTCTCTTCTCTCTCTCTCTCTCTCTCTCTCTCTTCCTCTCTTACTCTCTCTCTCTCCTCTATTCCCCCCTCCTATTCTCTCTCGCCCCCTTCTCTCTCTCTCTCTCTCTCTCTCTCTCTCTCTCTCTCTTCTCTCTCTCTCTCTCTCTCTCTCTCTCTCTCTCTCTCTCTCTCTTCCTCTCCTCTCTTTCTCTCTCTCTCTCTCTCTCCTCGGTCCCCTCCCCCTCCATTTCCTCTCTCTCTCTCTCTCTCTCTTTCTCTATTCTCCCCACTCTCTCTCTCTCTATCGCTCCCCCCCCTCTCTCTCTTCTCTATTCTCCCCCACTCCCTCTCTCGCCTCCCTCTTCTCTCTATCGCCTCCCCCTCTCTCTGCTCTTTCTCTCTCCTCCCCCTCTCTCTGTTCGCCCCCCCCTCTCTATCGCCCCCTCTCTCTCTCTCCTCTTTCTCTACTCCTCCCCACTCCCTCTCTCGCCCCCACTCTCTCTCTCTATCGCCTCCCCTCTCTCTCTCTCCCTCTTTCTCTACTCCCCCCCTCTCTCTCTCTATCGCCCTCCTCTATTCTCCCCCACTCTCTCTTCTCTATCGCCCCCCTCTCTCTCTTTTGCTACTCCCTCTCTCCTCTCCCCTTCTCTCTCTCGCCCCACCCCTCTCTCTCTATCCCCCCCACTCTCTCTCTTTCTCTATTCCTCCCCCATTCTCTCTCTATCTCTTCTCCCCCACTCCCCCCCCTCCCCCGCTCTCTCTCTGTCTCTCTCCCCACTCTCTCTCTCTATCGCCCCCTCTCTTTTTTACTACTCCCCCCACTCTCTCTCTCCCCTTCTCAAGCTCTCTCTTCCCCACTCTCTCTCTCCTCACTCCCCTCCCTCTTCCCTCCGTCTTTCTCTCTCTCTCCCCTTTCTCTCTCTCTCTCCTCCCCTCTCCCGTTTCTCTTCCTTTTTTTACTCACCGGACCTTAAAGCAGTTATTGAAGTCCTGTTGATTTCAGGAAAGAGAAAGTTAAAACTTAACTCTCCTTCTCTCTTTTCTAATTCTCCCTTTTTCTCTCGTTCTTTCTTTCTTTCTTTCTCTTCCTCTTTTCCCTTGTTAATCCTGATCGACCTCCAGTTCCTCGTTAGCTTTATTGGCCCTCTGTTCCTCTATTTTCTTTCTCCTTTCACTTCTTATTCTTTCTCTTCTTTCTTCCCACTTTTCTTCTCACTTTTTTACGTTTTTTTTTTTCTTTCTCCTTCTCTTTGTTGTCCCTGTCTCTACTTAAGTTTTCTCTGTTTGGCTGTTAGTTTCTGTCTCTTTCTCTGTTTGTACTCGTCTATGTTGTATATGTTCTGTCCTTTTGCTAGTNCCCCTCTCACCTCTCCCTTCCCCTCTCCCTCTCCCCCCCTCTCCCTCTCCCTCACCTCCCTCTCCCTCTCCCCTCCCTCTCCCTCTCCTCTCCCTCTCCCTATCCCCCTCTCCCTCTCCCTCTCCTCCCTCCTCCCTCTCCTATCCCCCCTCTCTCTCCCTATCCCCCCCCTCTCCCTCTCCTCCCTCTCCCTCCCTCTCTCCCCCCTCCCTCTCCTATCCCTCTCTCCCTCTCCTCTCCTTCCCTCTCCCTCTCCCTCTCCCTATCCTCTCCTCTCCCTATCCCCCTCTCCCCTCTCCCTCTTCCCTCCTCTCCCCTCTCCCCCCCTCTCCCTCTCCCTATCTCACCCAATCAGTCCATCCACCCATCTATATCAGTCTGTTTCTTCACCGAATTCTTTCCTATTATCTCTAACTGATAGGAGCTCCTCCTACTTAGGATGTGAGGCAGAGGTAGACAGTGGGTGAGAGTTAATAGTTGGGGGATGGAGGGAGAAGGGAGGGAAGGGCGGAGAGGGGAAGAGAGGGAGATGGGAGGGAGTGGGAGAGGGAGGGAGAGGGGGAGGGAGGAGGGAGGAAGGAGAGAGAGTGGAGAGAGGGAGAAGGGGGAAGGGTGAGGCAGAGGTAGACAGTGGGTGAGAGTTAATAGTTGGGGGATGGAGGGAGAAGGGAGGGAGGGAGAAGGGAGGGAGGGAGGGGAGGGGAGGGAGTGAGGGAAGGGAGGCAGGGAGGGAGGGGGAGAGAGTGGGAGAGGGGTGAGGGAGGTAGACAGTGGGTGAGAGTTAATAGTTGGGGATGGAGGGAGGGGGAGGGAAGGGAGGAGGGAGGGAGGGAGGGAGGGAGAGGGTGGAGGAGGGAGAGGAGGGAGGGAGAGTGGGAGAGGGGGAAGGGAGAGTGGGAGAGGGAGAAGGGGGAAGGGAGGGAGGGAGGGAGGGAGGAGAGAGTGGGAGAGGGGGGAGGGAGGGAGGAAGAGAGAGTGGGAGAGAGCGATGGAGAGGAGAGAGAAGGAAGGAAAGGGGTAGGAAGGAGGGAGAGTGGGAGTGGATAGAGAGTAGGAGGAGAGAGAAGGAAGGGAGAGGAAGAAATAGACACGGACAGAGCGAACAGAGATATAGAAACACCGACAAAAAAATACAAAAAAAATAGAAAGAAAAAAGAGAGAGAAAAAGAAAAGAGACGGAGAGAAGGCTAAAAAAAAAAAAAAAAAAAAAAAAAAAGGAAGAGAGATACAAAGAGAGAAGCGAATAAAGATAAAAAAAATAGAAAGCGAAAAAAAAAACAGAGACAGCCAAAAAATAGAAAGAAAAAAGGGGCAATTAAAGAAAGAAAAAAGAGAGAGAGAAAAAAAAAACAGAAAAAAGAAAGACAGAGAGAGAAAGAAAAAAAACTGATAAAACGAGACAAGAGAGAGAGAGAGAGAGAAGAAAAAGAGAGAGAGAAAAACAAAACAGACAAAGCGAAATAAAAAAAAAAAGAGAGAGAGAGAGAGAGAGATGCAAATATAACCACCACCCTTCACACTAAGGCCTCTGTGTCCTTAATGAGTATATCAAGTATGCTGCGCGTGTATACCCACAGCACAGCCCCAGGGAACGGTAATGCTAAGCTACTTTGTTCGCCCTTCAGAGACAGCGGCGCGGGGGAGGGTGTGTGTGGGTGGGGGGGAGGGGTGTGGGGTGTGGGTGTGTGTGGGTGTTTGTGTGGGTGGGGGTATTGTGTGTGTGGGTGGGTGGGTGTGTGGGTGTGGGGTGGGTGGGTGTTTGTGTGTGTGTGTGGGTGGGGTGGGGTGTGGGTTGTTTGTGTGGTGGGTGGTGGGTGGGTGTGTGCGTGGTGTGTGTGTGTGTGTGTGGTGGGTGGGTGGGTGGGTGGGTGTGTGTGGGTGTGGTGTGTGTGTGTGTGTGTGGGTGGGTGGGGGTGTTTGTGTGTGTGTGTGTGTGTTTTGTTTGTGTGTGTGTGTGTGTGGGTGGGTGGGTGTGTGTGTGTGGGTTGAGTGTGGGTGTGTGTGTGGGTGTGTGTGTGTGTTGGGTGGGTGGTGTGTGTTGTGTGGGTGGTTGTGGGTGTGTGGGTGGGTGTTTGTTTTGTGTGTGTGTGTGGTGTGTGTGGTGTGTGTGTGTGTGTCGTGTGTGTGTGTCTGTGTGTGTGTGTGTGTGGTGTGTGTGCGTTGGGAATAGGCTTTATGTATACACGTATATCAATACTTACACATGTGCACATTGTATAATGTAAATATGTAAGGATGAGAAAAAAAATGTATCTTCTCATATTTAACACCTTTCACATGTATATATAGTATTGTTGCTTTTGTAGTTTTTCTCATTATAAATATGATTATCATTGTCATTATCATCATTATCATTATTACCATCATTATTGTCACTACTATTATCATTATTAACATTTTTAGTACTGTTATGATCGGTGTCTGATAATAATGATAATGATTATAACAACAACTCCAATAACGATGATAATGGTAATGATAATAAAAATTATAATAATTACAATAATAATAATAACATCAATGATAACAGTGATGATAATAATGAATATAATGAGTGATAATAATAATAAAATAGTAATATAATAATATAATGATAATAATGATAATGATGATAATAATAACCATAATAATAATAGTGATAATGATAATAACAGTAATAAAGACATCTATAATAATAGTAATGATTATAATAATGATGAAATATGATCATCATCAAAATGATAATGACAACAATAATAACACAAGTAATGATGATAATAACATTGGCAATAATAATGATCATACTGATAACAATAATAATAATCATGATGACAATAATGATAATGATAATGATATTAATGACAATAACAACAACAATAAAAACAAAAAGGTATAATGATAATAATGATGATGAAAATAATGATAATAATAAGCCAATGATGATGGTACTTTTAATCACGACTACAATGATAATCATGGT
>NW_020872661.1:45078-47578 GCF_003789085.1 Penaeus vannamei
TTCGGGCGCTGCGGGGCGGGGGAAGGGAGGGAGAGAGTGGGCCTGGGCGAGCCGAGGGGGGGAAGTTGAGGGGAGAGAGGGAGGGAGGGATGAATGGGGATGAGAGGGGGGGAGTTGAGTCTGGGGAGAGAGGGGGAGGAAGGGGGTGAGTGGAGGTGGTTTGGGGAGGTGTGAGGGCAGAGGAGGGGGAGGGGGGAGTGGGGTGGTTTTGGGGGAGAGGGAGGGGGTGAGTTGGGTGAGAGGGGAGGAGAGGGAGGTGAGTTGGGTTGAGAAGAGGAGAGAGGGAGGAGGGGTGAGTTTGGCGAGGGGGGGAGGAGGGGGGTTGGCAGGAGGGAGGAGGGGTGAGTTGAGAGAGAGAGGAGAGGGAGTGAGGGGTGGTTGTGGTGAGTTGGGTGACAGGAGAGAGAAAGAGAGGGGAGGGGGATGAGTTTTGGGGGAGAAAAGAGAGAGAGAGAGAGATTTTTTAAAGATTTTTATAATTAGTTTTAGATTCCATTTGTTACAATGGATATTCTTTGCCGTGATATATTGTTCATATTCATTTGCTTCCCAATCCCCCCGTGTGCAAGGAATGGCCGGGGTTACCACTCACTGGCCGGGCGTTAGGATTGAACGCAGGTCTGCAAGATTGCCAGACCAAAATTGCTAAAACGCTGCGCAGAGAGAGAGAGAGAGAGAGAGTGAGAAGGAGATAGAGATGGGGGGGGGAGGGAGGGGAGGAGGAGAAGAGCGAGCGAGAAAGAGGGGGGAGGAGAGAGAACGAGGATTACAAAACAGGCAGCAAGAAAACCAAAAAGAGCGAGAGAGACAGAGAGAAACATAGAAAGGAATTCGCAGACAGAGACATTCTGAGAGAGGCGAGTTCCAGTCGGCTCCTGGGAATGGGAATTCAAGGATTGCTCTGGCAGGAATCGAGAGGCGGGCGGAGGGCGGCGAGGGCCAATATGTTGCCGTGAGGGCGGCCGCCGCGTCAAAAGTTGCCGCGATCTATGGGCTGCCGCGGGCGGGGGGGGGGGGGGGGGCTCTCGGGGGGCCGCACGCACACACAAATACAATATATATATATATATATATATATATATATATATATATATTATATATATATATATGTATATATGTATAGATATATATATATACATATACATATATATATATATATATATATATATATATATATATATATATATTATATATATATATATAATATATATATATATAATATATATATATATATAATATATATATATATATATATATATAGATAGATAGATAGATAGATAGATAGATAGATAGATA
Source organism: Penaeus vannamei (assembly GCF_003789085.1). Taxonomy (NCBI): domain Eukaryota; kingdom Metazoa; phylum Arthropoda; class Malacostraca; order Decapoda; family Penaeidae; genus Penaeus; species Penaeus vannamei. Next base: position 46,375 of record NW_020872661.1, read on the forward strand.
GATAGATAGATAGATAGATAGATAGATAGATAGATAGATAGATAGATAGATATAGATATAGATACATACATACATACTTACATATATGTATATACATTTATAATATATATATATATATTATATATATATTTATTTATATATACATATATATATATACATATGCTGGGTCCAAAAATAATAAGATGAAATATGTTTCGATCTGTAATTCAAACATGCAAAAAAATGTCACTGAAAATGGTTTTGAAAAACATATTACAAAATGTTATATAATAGAGTATATACCCCCAAAAATGTGAAATAAAGCAAAGGAAAGAAACAAAGAAAATAATAAAAAAGACAAAACAAAGAAAACAAAAGAGAATAGGGATAGAAGATAATGAAATGAAACAATAAAATAATACTTAAAGACAATCAATAAAGAAGAAACTGATGGAACAGAAATAGGGAGAGAAACAAAAACATGATAAACGGAAGACAGACAAAAATGAACAAAGAGTAAAAAAAAAATAATAATAATACATAAAAAAAATATCTCCCTGCACACTTGGAAGTTCAAAGCAAGCCCAAGCAAGTTCATGGCAAGTTCGAAGTAAACTCAGGTAAGTTCAGAATAAAATGAAGTTCAAAACATACCCTAGCAAGGTCTAAGTAAGTTCAAAGTAAACCCAGGCAGACTAAGAGCAAGTTCAAAGTAAACCCAGACAGACTCAAAGCAAGTTCAAAGTAAACCAGACAGACTCAAAGCAAGTTCAAACCCAGGCAGACTCAAAGCAAGTTCAAAGTAAACCCTATCACGGTCTAAGCAAATCTAAAGCAAGTGCTAAGTGAAACATAGTCAAGGAAGCCCAAGCAAGTTCAAAACATGCCTAAACAAGTTCTTAGCAAGTTCAAAGGAAAACAGGGCAAATCCGGACAAATTATTTTTTTTCTTTCTTTTTTTTTACAAGTTCAAAAGAAGGCCAAGCCAGTTGAAAAGTAAACCAGAGCAAGTTTAGGATCACAGCATCAAAGTCAACCCAGGATACTTCAGAATCAATTCCAAGTTCAAAACCGAGGTCAGCCAAACAAGATCAACCAAACACAACCAAATTCGAACCAAGCCAACCCAATCAAGGTCAGTCAAGTTCAAACCGAGGCCATTCAAAACAAGGTCAACCAGTCACAAACAAACCCAACCCAAGCCAACCCAATCAAGGTCAGTCAG
>NW_020872661.1:55078-65078 GCF_003789085.1 Penaeus vannamei
GGAGGGATAAGGGAGAGAGAGAGGGAGGGGGATGAGAGGGAGATTTGGGGAGGAAGGGAGTAAAATAGGAGGTAATGGGAGGTGGAGAAGAGAGTGGGAGAGAGAGAGAGTGAATCGAGAAGCTCATGAGAAGGAGAGATAGAAAGAAAAAGAGAGAGAAAAAGAAAGAGAAAAAAAAAAGAAAGAAAGAGAGAATCGAGAAGTGAGAGAGACAAACATAAAGAAAGAGAGAGAAAGAAAGAGAGAGAGAGACTTAGAAAGACAGAGAGAGAGAGAAGGAAAGAAAAAAGACATAGACTTTTGGATATTTTTTCAGAGACAAGAACTCTTAAATTATTGCAAGATTAATAAAAATCACATAATTATTTCTCCGTGTGATTAGCCAGTTGCATGAGTGGAAAGTTGAAGTTTTAGAAACATGGATAAATAACAGAAGTAATAATATACAATAGACGATGATGGAGGAGAAGAAGAACAGAAGAAGAAGAGAATAATAACAATGATAATCATAATGGGAATAGTAGTAATTATAATATTAATAATCATTATAATGATAATTATGTTAATGATAGTGATTATAATAATGACAATAATAATAACGGTAAAAAAAACAATAATAATTATAACAATTATGATAATGATAATCATTATAATAATGATAATAATGATTATAATAATAAAAGTAATTATAATGACGATAATGATAATAATAAGAGGAAGAGGTAGAAGAAAGACAAAAAGATGGAGGAGGAGGAGAAGAAGGAAGAGGAGGATGAAGACGAGAAACAGAAAGAATAAGAAGAGGGAGAATATGAGGAGGACGAGGAGGGAAAGAAAAAAACTTAAGAAATGGAGAATAGGAGGAGGGAGAAGGAGGAGGGTAAAGAATATAAAGAAGAGTGGAAAGAGAAGGAGAAGGAAAAAGAGGGGGAAAAGAAGGAGAGAGAGAAAAAAGAAGAGGAAAGAGATGACGAGGAAAAACAAGAAAACAAAAAAATACAGACAGAAAAAGGAAAAAATGAACAGAATAATAAAACAATAAACATGAAAATGAGATGATAATAATAACAATAATGATAATGATGATGACAATAACAATAATAATGATAATATCAATAATAATAATAATAATAATAATAAACAAACAAAAATAATAACAATAACGATAATAAAGAGTACCATGTGTATATAATTATATATATCATATATACTAAAATTTCATTCGGAATTATTAACTCACATTCATTTGTACATTATTTGATATATAACAAAGGACTGATGTCATGAGGTGAATCTTAACCTTAGTTTAAAAGTGCAAAATGTTATTTTCATTGTTGTTATTATTGTTGTTATTATTATTGTTGTTTATTGTTATAATGATAATAATAATAATAATAATAATAGTAATAATGATAATGATAATAATAATTATAATAATAATAGTTCTTATCATTATTATTGTTATTTTATTATTATTATTATTATGATCATTATTATTATTATTATCATTATTATTATTATTATTTATTACTATCATTGTTATTATTAATATCATTATTTTTGTTGTAATTATTATTGTTAACATCATATTTATTATCATTATCATCATCATTATTATTATTATTACTATTATCATTATAATCATTAACATTATCATCATTATTATTATCATTACTATCATTATCATTATTGTTGTTATAATCATTATTATGATTATTTATCTATTTATCTATTCATTCATCATTATCATAATTTTCATCGCTGTTATATATGCAGGTGTAAATATTTATACAGAAACACATCATTTTATTATTAATTAATATTATTTTATTATTATTATTGTTGTTATTATCATCATTATTCTTATTATTATTTTTATGTTATTATCATCTTATCATTATTATTATTATTATTGTTGTTCTTATTACTGTAGTTATTCTTATAACATGATTTTCTACAAAAAAAGTGTCATTAATGTATTTATAAGAAGTACCACATTTATATAATTTTATATATTATATTTGCTAAAATTTAATGTCTCCCCCAACACCTACTCTGATTTTCATATTATTTTATATATAACAAAGGACTGATGTCATGAGGTGAATCTCAACCTTAGTTTAAAAGGGCAAAATGTTATTTTCATTGCTGTTATTATTGTTTTTTATTGTTGTTATTATCATTGTTATGTTCATTGTTATGATAATGATAATAATAATAATAATAATAATAATAATAATAATAATAATAATAATAATAGTAATAATGATAATGATAATAATGATAATAATGATACTAATGATACTAATAATGATGATGATGATGATGATTATTATTATTATTATTATTATTATTATTGTTGTTGTTATTTTATTATCATTATTATTATTATTATTATCATTATATTATTATTATTATTATTATTAATGATACTAATAATGATGATGATGATTATTATTTTTATTCATTTTTATTATTATCAATGTTATCATTAATATCATTATTTTTGCCATTGTTATTATTACTGTTAACATCATATTTATTATCATTATCATCATTATCATTATTATTACTATTATCATTATAATCATTAACATTATCATCATTATTATTATCGTTACTATCATTATCATTATTGTTATAATTATTATTATGATTATTTATCTATTTATCTATTCATTCATCATTATCATAATTTTCATCGCTGTTATATATGTATATATGCAGGTGTAAATATTTGTACAGAAACACATCATTTTATTATTAATTAATATTATTTTATTATTATTATTATTGTTATTATTATCATCATTATCCTTATTATTTTTTATGTTATTATCATCTTATCATTATCATTATTATTATTGTTGTTCTTATTACTGTAGTTATTCTTATAACATGATTTTCTACAAAAAAGTGTCATTAATGTATTTATAAGAAGTACCACATTTATATAATTTTATATATTATATTTGCTAAAATTTAATGTCTCCCCCAACACCTACTCTGATTTTCATATTATTTTATATATAACAAAGGACTGATGTCATGAGGTGAATCTCAACCTTAGTTTAAAAGGGCAAAATGTTAATCTCATTGCTGTTATTATTGTTTTTTTTATTACTATTGTTATGTTTATTGTTATAATGATGATGATAATGATAATAATAATAATAATAATAATAATAATAATAATAATAATGACAATGATAATGATGATAATAATGATAATAAATAATAACAACAACAACAATAACAACAATATTCAATAACCAAACACCCCAATAATTAAATAAAGAAAGAAATAACGACCCAAGATGCACAACCCACCATGAAGACGAGAGAGAGAACGGAGGCGACTGTGAGTTTGATATAGGCTCGACGGTCCTCTGGCGGCTCAGTCACCACGTCATGGCAGTGGAGGGAGCTTCCCGAGCTGTTGGACCGCGTGAAGAGCTGCAATGAGGGGGAGGATTTGTTGTTGTTGAGGAAAATGAGGCAAAAAGTGAGGATGAAAATGAGGCAAGAGGATGAGGAAACGATGTTAAAGATGGTGATGGCGATTACTGAAGTATATATTGTATTTCATTTTTATTAAATATATACACTAAGCACCAGCATATAAAAAATAGATTTTAAAAATATTAGAAAAAGCTGACAAAAAATTGTTTAGTCTACCCTGTAATGCTTCCATTTTCTTTCTTTCTTCTACGAAAATTATTCTCAGCAATTTAGTACAACACCTAATTAAGGCATTTCCAGAAGACATTGAAACAAAGCCTCTATTAACCACTCCTTCTAATTTCTTATAATTCATTCTTAAATGGGCGCAAATGTGTGTTTCCTGTACGTGCTAATGCAGATACAAGCCTAAAATGTCTTTCTAAATGTTTTCTTTCGTCGAGTGTTGTAGTTGAATGACAAACAGGCTGTTTACGACTAACTTTGGAGAAAAAAGAATCACGGATGGATACGTAAATAAAAAAACAAACGCCGTCGACCATCTAAACGAACACATGTTGAATACCAATATGGCGGCCTTTTCCTCACGCCGTTCTTTTAGGAATTATATAACAATCTTTCTTTTTTTTTGCGGTTGTTAGAAAAAAAGGTTTTTAACAAATATCAAATGAGCAATTCTATTTTTCGTAAGGCCAGTAATTTTGGAAGCTCTTTTTTTTAATTCTGGTAGTTTTAGAAGCCTTTTTTAAAACAAATTTCACTTCCACTATCGTTCCTTTAGGCAAATCATCTGACCGCTGTCAGGATGTGACAAACAGAGATGTTCTGTACTAAACGCTCGCACGACACAAAAGTTCTTTGTGACTCGCCTAGTCTTACAAGAACAAAGCAAAAACACCGACAAAGACATAACGTAATGCTCAGATTCTCGCTTTCATTATACAGCAACTTATTTTAACCTTGGGTGAACGTGCGGGAGGGAAATGAAGACGTTCTTTTAGCTAGGATGTGAATCTTTTCAGGTGTTAAACAAGAACACCCACGCACACAAACATATATATATTCATATATATACATATATATGTTGTGTGTGTGTATGTGTGTGTGTGTGTGTGAGTGTGTGTGTGTATGTATGTATGTATGTATGTATGTATGTATATATATATATATATTATATATATATATATATATATTATATATATATATATATATATATTATATATATATATATATATATATATATATATATATTACATATATATACATATATATACATACATACATATATATATATATATATATATATATATATATTATATATATGAATATATGTATAAACATATCCTTTTTCTCCCGGCCCGCCTCCGCCTCGCCTATATATAAGCGCCCCAACATCCACCACATTCACGCCCGCGCGCCCTCCGCCGCCAGCTCAATGGAGGGCGTCCCGGGGCTCAGCGAGTACTTTTCATCCCGGCTCCTTCAGACGAGGCAGAACACATGATGTAACAAAGCTATTTACGTATTCTTTACAGGGTGAGATGTAGAGAAAGAGAGAGGAGGAGAAAGGACGGGAAGTGGGGAGAGAGAGAAGCGAGGATAATCGGGAACGAGGACCACGGATCGGAGAGGTAGAGCCTCGACGAAAATACGACCACCATTACACGAGAGTAACTGTGTGTGAGTATATATATACTACTCCAATACCCTTAATAAATCTACATATATACTATCTATATAATATACCTAGCTGCCACTTATTACTTATAGACTATATTACCGGTTTTATATCATTATCAATATATATACATTAACTACGATAGCACAGCACACATCTCTAATATATCAGATATTATAGGAGCCTCATATATACATATATATATCTCTAACGTGGGCTATAGTATATATATATCATATACATATATATTATCACACACACACACACACACACACATACTATATGATATATATATATATTAGATATATACCTTATATATATTATAATATATATATTATAACTGAGGTAGTATAATCCTACACTATTCACCCACATCCATTCGCATCATCACACACACCACACAACACATCTACACACACATACACATCGAACACTGAGGTGAGTAGTTTAATTCTTTTAGGTAAATACTAATACTCATATATGTTATATTATATAATTACTATATATATATATGGTCGTGTGTGTGTGTGCGCCTTGCCTCAATGTATAGTCGCTCGACAACCCGTATACCGAACGCCCTCCCTATGTAGTTGTGTTTGTAGCTAGAGATAGACTCAGATGTGCTCCTCCGTGAGTAGCAGACGCCCCATCGGGGTCCTCGCTAAAAACCTTCCCGTATCCCGTCAGTTACAAATTCTCTCTCCCCTCTCTCCTCTCTCTCTCTACTCTCCCTCTTCTCTCTCTCCTACTCTTCTCTTCTCTCTCTCTCCTCTCTCTCTCTCTCTCACTTTTAATCTCCTCCCCCTCCTCCTCTCTATAAATTTCACTAACACCTTGAATAGTACACAGGAGACAATCATCTCCTTTTATTTACGCTTTTTTTATCTTTTTTTTTTATCACCAAATACCCTTCCCCAGTTACACCTCATCCCTTCCTATCTTTTACTCTATAAATATATCAAACCCCAGGGACACTATCTTTCTTTTCCACCTAACTCCAGACTTTATCCCTCAACCCCCATGAATTACCTAATCCGTTACCCACTGCTCTCTCTATTCTCCTCGGTAACTCTTCTCTACTATTCCCTCCAATTTTACTAATCTACAGCTCTTCACTCATTTCACTAAATCCCTCCTTTCCTTTCATAACCATACTCCTTACCTCCTCCCTCTAATTACACACCCTCCTTAATCTCTCCTCTTGTACATCTCCCTTAACACCACCCTCCCTTCCCTCCCCCCTCTCTCTCTCCTCTCCCTCCCTCCTCCTCTCCTCTCCACAGATTTTCTTCCTCCCTTCTACCTCAATACCTTTTTACAAGCACAGCCTACCTCTTTCCCTCTACTCCCTCCCTCCCTCTCTCCTTCCCTCTCCTCCCTCTCCCTCCCTCCCTCCCTCCCTCCCTCTCCCTCTCTCTTTTTCCCTTCCTCTCTTGATTGAATAACGATTTTTTCCTATACCTTCCCCAAAAGTGACAGAATACACTACATACCACCTATAATTCACTCAATGGCCCTACCTCCTTAACCCTCCCCCTTCCCTTCTTCTAAATTTCTTCCTAGTTCACCTGTTCTATTTCCCTTTTCCACTACCATACATATCCTACTAACCCGCTCTCAAACCTTGGAACCAACACATAGTTCTTACAACTCACCTACTTCTATCTCTTCTTACTCTCGTAATTCTTTATAAGTCTCCTGCTCTGCCCTTTCCGACACAATACCTTTTACTACATACTGCTAATGATCCTTTTGATGTCTTTAGTTCGCCTGCTATTTTCTATTGTTAATTTTTATTTTGTTTTTTAGCATTACCAACTGATACTTATCTGAAACTTACAGCTATCTCGAATGATTTTCGGGCACTTATAACAGCTTTCCCACTATACAAGTTAGTACTTTCTACCGTTACCCAAAGTGTCTTTTCTCTCGGAACCACTTATAATACATTTGTATTTTCCATTGACCTTTTGAAAATTCTAGTTGGTCTACTCTCGCATTTTCAAAACATTTAAACATACAGTATTTTACGACACACCTTAGCATTCTCTTGCCAAAAGATGGAAAAAAACACTTAAGTTCCATGTAATAACAAGAAAATCGTTATAAATCCACCACTAGTTTTTTATACATGTCAGTTAGAACTGTTCTCTACATTCCAAAACAGCAAAAGTCACTGGAAAATGAAAGGGAATTATCTCAATTGCGATTTTTTGTCTTCATTAAAAAAATGAAAATACTCAATGCTTTTCCATTTTGCCCTATGAATGGCAAAAATAGCAACACAGAATTAAAACTTTTAAACATCTATTTGCGTTGGTACACATCTTTCCTCTTTCATTAATCCACTATTCCAGTAGCACATTGCAGTTATACGAGGAGACTATTAGGCAAGTCTTTTTATAACTTTAACTCTTATTTTTTTGTTTTCCATCTTATAAATTGTTTCAGCTCAAGTTCTCATGAAGGCACATTGTAGTACAGAGGATTGATTACAGTTCCCCCTCACCACACTCCCTCCCCCACACCCTACCTCACAACTTCATAACACCAACCCACATCCCACAGAACACTCTCCCAACTAAAAACACTAAATACACAAACAAACCAACACAAAAAAAAAAAAAAAAAAAAAAAAAAAAAAAAAAAAAAAAAAAAAAATATATACTATACTCTCTATATATACTCACTACTATCATCCATATATATATATACCTACCTATATCACCTACCCTATTATACTATATACTATTAACATCCACTGTTTAGGAACCCCTCTACCTCCCGCCCCGTCACTCGCTGCCACTTTCCGTCCACTGGCCCTAAACTGCGCTGCGCTCTCCCCTGCTTGTGTCCCCACAGTTTCCATCACTTTCCTCCGCTAAAAACCCCGTTCCGTATACCCCCGGTCATGCAGTCTTGTGCCGTTGGCTTCTGTAACCCCTGGAGCCCGACACCGGCCCGGCCCGCACGAACTAAACCGCAGGGCCCCACCAGACACGCGCCCGCAGTATGCAGTAATTACAGACTAGTCATCCCATGAGTGTGCAGCACACCCAGTCCGTTAGTATGCAAGCTGGTACTATAATGTGAGTTTAGAGTACAGTATGAGGCTATTGAGCTGTATATTTGTATAGAGCGAGAGTGTTAGTATATGAAGATATAAGATTGGTATAAGTTATGGACGGAGTGTTACTGGGGGTAAAGTATGAAATAAGGCAAGTTCATAAATATTGAGCGTGAGATAAGATTTGTATAAAGACCTAGTATAAGTTTGTGCGTTTTGGTGCTGTTAAGTCATGAGTTATAAGGACTCAGTCTATGAGTCAGTGTGACGTTCGTAAGTAACATAAGGCTGGTGTTATAAGTGTGAGTTTCGAGAGTTAAGTCATGCTGTTGACGGGTATGAGGCTGGGGTATATGTATGAGCGGAGTGTAAAGTCTTATGAAATAAATAATATCGTATAAGTATGAAGTGTGTGGGTAAGGTGAGTATAAGGCTGGTATAAGTTACTCTGGATAGTCGAGCATTGAGTAAAAGATCATGTATAAGCGACTAGATAAGTCATGAGCGTGAGTGTAAGTATTAAAGGCAGGTATAAGTTTGAGTCTGAGTCCAAAGTAACGACCATAAGGCTATGCAATCATTAATAACCCCAAAACCCCAACCAACAACAAAACCAACAACAATAAACATAACCACCCCAACCCCCTCCAGCCCCCAACAACCCTAACACACAAACAAAACCAACAACTTAACAACATCACCCCCACCACACCACACCCCAGCCCCCAACAACCCATAACACACAAACAAAACAACTTTAACAACATTCACCCCACCACCACCAACCCACCCACCCACCACCCCAGCCACCAACAACCCTAACCCACAACAAAACAACAACTTTAACCAACATCCACCCCCCCCCACCACCACCACCCACCTCACCAACAACAAACAACCACACCTTTTCAACAACATCACCCGCCCCACCCACCAAACCACACCACCACCTCAACACAACACAACAACAACTTCTACTCTCACTACACCTTTTCTACCAACCTCACCTTCTCCACCCCTCCCCCCAGCCCTCCCAAATCCAACTCCCCCCTCTCTCTCTGCTCTCTCTCTCTCTACCTCTCGTCTCTCTCTCTTCTCTCTCTTAACTCTCTCTCTCTCTCTCTCTCTCTCTCTCTCTCTCTCTCTCTCTCTCTCCTTCTCTTACTCATCTCTCTCATCTTTTCACCCACTCCTCTCTCTCTCTCGCCTCCCCCCCCCTCCCCTCCCTCCACAAAACCATCATATTTTACAATTTTTATTTATTAAAATGCAGTTAAAAATAGTCAAGGGTATTTTGAATGCGGTAGAATCATTTGAGCACATTACTATTCATGTGTGATAATATCATGCACAATTATTGGTTGCACACAACGGTTAACGGAAAAAAAATATAGAATTCACAAAAAAAAATAATAAAAAAACAGACTGCCAACCAAGCACAAACCCCATAACCACACAACACTAACAACTCTCACCCTATCCCCCTACCACTACCCCCACTCACCACCACGCCCCCCACCAACACGCCTTACCTTACCTAACCTATCGCTTCGTTGCACTGTCACTTACCCACTTCGCCACGCCTGCCTCCGCACTACCAACCTACCTACACACAACAACAACAACTTTCACAAACCACTCACCCCCTCCCCAGCCCCCAACAACCTAACCCACAACAAACAACAACCTTTTAACAACCTCCACCCCACCCACCACCCACCTCCCCACCACCACCCACTACCCCCAACCCCCCCCAACACCTACCTACCCACCTTCCTTCGTGCTGTACTTCC
>NW_020872661.1:70078-75078 GCF_003789085.1 Penaeus vannamei
AATTACATTAAAATAACCTTTTTCTCAAATACACAGATGACGCCCGTGTTTCCTTATTTCGCAATGAATCCTTAAAAAAAAAAGAAAAAAAAAATGAATTCGCCACCAAAATTTGATGGCATCTAAGAGCGTCTTCTGTACGTGCCATAAAAGTAAATCCAGCATTAAAATTTAATCCAGATCTCCAGTGCGCATGCGCGTCGGCAGCGTCCAGGATCAACTTTTCATGCAACTCTAGACCAATCTCTATATGAGTACTTATATAGACCTTGTCCTAGACCAGGCTTTAGGGCGTCTTCTGTACGTGCCATAAAAGTTTATCCAGTATTAATCCAGTAAAGACCAGGTTTTAATATTGAGCTCATTTTTTAATCCTGCACATGCGCAGAAGGGACAAGTTAATCCCGCCAATCATGTACTGTTATGGTTGCCATCGCTTGAGTTGCCATTCAGAGTTATTTTCGGCAATAACATCGATCGTCTTAGAATTTTCATACTTAGTATTTATTATGAAAATGAAATTGTATATATTTACACAAATGATCAAACATTCTGATAAAGGAAATAACTTATGGTAATGAATATAAAAATCAATATAATCCCACGAGGAATCTTTGAAATTCAGGGGCTGCGGGCATGGAACTCATATTTCCAGGTCAGTGAAACAAAATTTATGTGGTCGAGGTCACACAAATTGACGTTTTAAATCAAATATGAACCAGTATTTTAAAGAAGAATTATGTGCTGAGTTTTTCTCAACTACTTTACTACAAAATTAACAAGTATACTTTTTTTCTGGACCTCCAGAACAGCACCCTGAAGAAAACATTTCCTTCGTCCAACACGATTCAACGCAGCAAAGAGCTGTCCGAGGAAACAGCGCGATGGATATTAATTGGTGAATGTCATTTTTGTACTTGAGTGTCATTGAAATAAAGATTGGTTTTATAGTTGTTAGAGCAGTTTCGTTACCCATTTTACTACTATAAATATAAGATTGTTATCATGGAAAAAATAGGATATTTCATAAATAATCATGTATCCCTTATAAGTAAGCCTACTTGTGCCCCGTAATTATCATATGAAGATCAAACTGCATCTTGAGTGACTGACTACAACTTCCTATAACAATCACCTTTTCTCCAATCTATAATAAATGAATATCAGTTGTCAGAAAAATCTTTTAACAATGCAGTGTCTGAACGCAAATTGCAAGGTTTATTTATCCAAGTAAATTTTATATCGGACTGCAAATCTTTAGGTAAATATCTCTAATACTGTCTTCTATATCATAATTGCGTAGGGACATGAAGAGTGAATGTTGATTAGATATATTTTGGATGATTTTGTTGCTTATTTACAGGTGTGAGTGCATGACTTGCTCCAAACACAACATGCAACAGTTATGTGTGAAGAGCAACATTGCACAGAAATGTTTCAAAATACCACAGATTTTTCAGCAATAAATGACAACATACCTCAGCTCCCACCCTTTAGATTTGCAAAACCTATTCCCACACGCCCAGAAATACGAGACCAGGATCTTCACATCAACAGCAGAGGGCAGAACCATCACTATATCACAGACCAGGAACATCACAAGAATTGATAGAAATTTAAAGAGACAGTCCATTAACTTAAGATTCCAAACAAATCATATTTGAAACAGATAATCTTGATGAAATGTGTACAGAAAATAGAGGTTCGAACTTTCTTACTTTGATATGATGCTAGTCTTAGTTTTCAATTTTGGGAATGGCACCCGTGACGTCATGACGGACACGTGACGTAAGCCTCTGAATTTCAAAGATTCCTCGTGGGATTATATTGTTTTTTATATTCATTACCATAAGTTATTTCCCTTATCAGAATGTTTGATCATTTGTGTAAATATATACAATTTCATTTTCATAATAAATACTAAGTATGAAAATTCTAAGACGATCGAGGTTATTGCCGAAAATAACTCTGAATGGCAACTCAGGCGATGGCAACCGTGACGTCATGACGGACACGTGACGTAACAGTACATGATTGGCGGGATTAACTTGTCCCTTCTGCGCAGGATTAAGAAATGAGCCTAATATTAAAGCCTGGTCCAGAGGTGCATTAAAAGTTGGATCCTGGAGGCTGCCAACGCGCATGCGCACTGGAGATCTGGATTAAACTTGAATACTGGATTAACTTTTATGGCTCGTGCAGAGGACGCCCCAAGACACACCTATGGTAAAAAAAAAGAAAAAAAAAAAAAAAAAAAAAAAAAAAAAAAAAAAAAAAAAAAAAAAAAAAAAAAAAAAAAAAAAAAAAATATATATATATATATATATATATATATATATAATATAATATATATATATATATATATATATATATATATACATATTTTTTCAACTTTATCTACTAACCAATGGACAAACAAATAATATAACTACTAACCAACGCTAACAAAAATGTAAACTTGGCGGAGGTGGTGAGGAGGAAAATGATAACTGCGCCAAAAAACGAGAGTACAAAAATGGGAGACCAAAGGCAGATGATGCTGCGAGATCTCGATGATCATTTATGTGTGTCTACTGTATGTATATATAAAATATACATACATACATACATATATATATGTATATATATATATATAATATATATATATATATATATATATATATATATATATGTGCGTATGTATGTATGTATATGTATATATACATGTATACATATATATATATATATATATATATATATATATATATATATATATATATATATATATATATATATGGGTGTGTGTGTGTGTGTGTATGTATGTATGTATGTGTAAATGTACATATGTGTGTGTATATATATATATATAATATATATATATATATATATATATATATATATATGTGTTGTGTGTGTGTGTGTGTGTGTGTGTGTGTGTGTGTGTGTGTGTGTGGTGTGTGTAAATGTATATATATATATATATATATATATAATATATATATATATATATATAAATATATAATGTCTTATCTATTTGTACACACACACACTTCTGCCTCCCCCCCCCCCATCACTCCTCCCCGCAGAAAGGCCTTGACTCCTTCGTCGGAGAGAAATCATTCTTGGGACAAATTGCGAAAAAGTATTTGTTGGTGAGTAGGGGTGAGGGAGAGAGGGAGGGAGGGAAAGGAGGGAATGGAGGAGGGAGAGAGGAGGGAAGGGAAGGAGAGGAGGGGGGAAGGAGAGGAGGGGGGAAGGAAGGAGGGCTTTAGTGAGAGAATGAGGGAGAGGAGAGAAAGAGCGCGGATCGAGAAGCGAGAGAGAGAGAGAGGAGAGGAGGGACAGACAGGGTTCGTAAATTTTTTGGTATTAAAATTCCACAAACTTTCCAGTGAGAATTTTTGACTTTTTTTGAACATTTGATGCATATTCACTACATATATCTCCCATTACATGTACAATGATAGTACTTTATATTTTTGTTGTTATTTCTGTTGTCAAATATAAAAAACTGAGTAATAAGTGAGTGTGCATTTTTGGCACTTCAGTGACTACTTGCTTATAAATAGCATCAGTTTATATTAATTAAATAGGCTCTGTTATTTTCATTCTTTTCATTCAGTTATTTCAATTTTCCGAAAATTATTTTTATTTCTTTCTGAAGACTTTAGCAGAATATGAATTGAAAGAAAAAATAAAAAAAATATCGCAGACCTTAAAATTTTCAAACAATTACGAAACCCATGATTTTCCAGGACCTGTATGAGCCCTGGCGAGTGAGCGAAAATGAGAGAGAGAGGAGAGAGAGAGAGAGAGAGAGAGAGAGAGAGAGAGAGAGAGAGAGAGAGAGAGAGAGAGAGAGAGAGAGAGAGAGACAGACAGACAGACAGACAGAAACAGAGACAAACAGCAAATCAAGAAACTAGAGAGAGGGGAAGAGAGAGAGAGAGGAGGGGGGGGGGAAGAAAGAGAGAGAGAGAGGAGGGGGGGGAGAAAGAGAGAGACAGACAGACAGACAGACAGATAGACAAGACAGTAACAGATACAAACAAGCAAATCAAGAAACAAGAGAAAGAGAGTGAAGAGAGAGAAAGAGAAACTAAGAGAGAAGAGAGAGAGGAAGAGAGAGAGAGAGAGAGAAGAGAGAGAGAAAGAGAGAAGAGAGAGAGAAAGAGAGATAGAGAGAGAATGAGAGAAGAGAGAGAGAGAGAGAGAGAGAGACCAGAGAAAGGGCCCAGAGAAAGGGCGAGAGAAAGAAAGAGAGAGACAGAGAAGACCAGAGAAAGAGCGAGAGCGAGAGAAAGAGTGAGAAATAGTGCGTGAGTTTAGCCTCCTCTCCCAGCTTTGGCACCACATGACTCAGTGACTTGCTTAAAACTAGTCTCAGACACAGCAATTTGTGTCTTTTGTAAAACCAAGGTCTATTACAGGGTACAATGATACCGTATGTGTTATTTCGATTACTATGTATGTATTATGTATGTATGTGTATGTGTGTGTGTGTGTGTATTGTATGTATGTATGTATGTATGTGTGTGTGTGTGTGTGGATATGTATGTATGTATGTATGTATGTGTATGTGTGTGTGGATACGTATGTATGTATGTATGTGTGGTATGTGTGTGTGGATACGTGAATGTATGTGTATGTGTGTGTGATACGTGTATGTATGTATGTATGTATGTATGTGTGTGTGTATGTGTATGTATGAATGAATGTATGTATACATGCATGTGTTATTTCGATATTTACACATACATTTCACCGTATGTATGCTTGTATGTATGTATGTATGTGTTATTTCGAAATTCATATACACATTTACCCGTACATATGTATGTATCTATGTATGCATGCATGTATATATGTATGCATGTACGTATGTATGCTTATATGTATGCATGTATGTGCAATTTCAAAATTTACATACACATTTATCCGTATGTATGTATGAATGTATGTACGTATATGTTATTTCGATAACCATATAAACATTTAACCGTTGATGACGAAGGACTGAA
>NW_020872661.1:87578-95078 GCF_003789085.1 Penaeus vannamei
AGGAACCGTTTCCTCAAATCTCTAACCACGCCTGGACTGGTTATGCCGATGTTTACAAATGTCATATGATGGGGCATCCTCCTCTTAAGTTGCTTTCATTTCAGTGAATGTCTCTTGTGGTTTACGGCCATTCAAGCATAAAAACATGATCGCTGGTTGATAATCCAGCAAATACATACATATATGTGTACATACATGTATATGTATATGGATATATATGCATACATATATATACACATTTATATATAAATGTACATATATAAACACACACACACACACACACACACACATATATTATATATATATATATATATATATATATATATATATATATATATATATATATATATATATATATATATATATAACACCATATACACATATGCATATATAAAATATATGTATATACATATACATACACATATATGTATATATTTACACATGCACATATATACACATATACACACATATATATGCGTGTGTGGGAGTGAGTGTGCTTTTGCGTGTATTGACATTCGTGCGCATGTGTGTATGGGGATTCGTGTGTTGGAGGGGGGGGGGAGGTACGTGCGTGTGTGTGTGTCTGTGCCTTCGTGCTTAATTTTTTTTATGAACAAGAGTCAAAAATTGTTCCATGTTCATGTTGTGTGAAATAGAGTCTAGTCCTTAAAGTTAATGAGCTGTTGCTGAGTTATGTGTTATGTCTTATGATGTAGCGTTATGTTGCGTTGCTGTGTCATGAGCTATGATGTTGTGGTATGTCGCTGTTATGTTATATTACTGTGCTATGAGTTATGTTGCTGTGTTGTGTTATGTTGTTGTGTTGTGTTATGTTGCTGTGTCATGTTATACTGCCGGGCTATGAGTTATGTTGCTGTGTTGTGTAATGTTGCTGTGTTATGAGTTATGTTGTTGCGTTATGAGTTATGTTGCATATATGAGTTGTGTTATATTGCTGAGTTATGAGTTATGTTTCTGTGCTATGTTGTGTTATGCTATGTTGCTGTGTTATGAGTTACGTAGCTGTGTTATGTTGCTGTAATTCTTTAGGACTTCTGAATACTAACACCAGGGTAGTTTAAAAGCCATTGCCATAACGGATTTTCTCTCTCTACATATGGACTGACCAATAGATACACATATACACATACATACACATATATACCCCATTGCATCGCCGAAAACTCAATCTCGGGTAGAGTGAGAGGCTGTGTGGTTGTGGTCTTCCAAAAGCTCGTGTGGATGTGGTCTTCCAAAAGCTCGTGTGGATGTGGTCTTCCACCATGAAAGTTTGAAGAGGAATACGTCAGACAAAGCACCATGGATGGGAAGTTATTTTGACTTTCTCCATAAGCCTAGTGAAAATGACTCATGGCTGGGACACGAACTGCATTTTTTCTGGAGTATCAGCTGGTATTGAATTAGCTATTTCTGAGACATTGCATTCGGTGCAAATTTCATTGAGGGGGCCACGTACTACATTAACGTCCCTCAAGTCGGTTTCCATTCCTATATTTCTTCCCTATTTTTCTCTCTATATATATCTATATATCTATTCTTCTATTCCTATCTGTCTCTCAATCCCTATCTATCTTCTTATCCCTATCTATCTCCATATCCCTAATCTATCTCCCTTTCTTTACCTATCTCCCTATCTCCACCTATCTATCTATCTCCATATCTCCCTATCTCTCTATCTCCCTATCTCTCTAGTTCTAAATCTCTTTATTTCTCTATAGTGCATATAATGCTTATATTGCGGCCATAATGTATATAAAGTTTATTACATAATACGAGTTCAATTCCTTGTAACGAAACCCTCACATAACATCACTTCTTAAACGCTAACTCCCCATTTCCTCAAACTCGACCCCTTCTAAAGCAAGGTCTATATAACACCTTATATAGACCTTGTTCTAAAGGCCTGTCCACATGAGAGGGTTTGACTGGCGTGCACGAGTTCAGACGACTAACTAGGACTTCGGCGATAACGTCGTTAACAGCCGAACCACTCTGTAAACGAAGTCACCCATTGGTCCATTGGTCTCCCACTTTTGACGTTGTGTTTACAGGTCTTCGTCGACCGTGGTCTTTCGGGTAGACAACCTGTAATGATGCTGGGATAGTTGGACGTTTGAGGAATTTAATCCTTTTTGACTTTCTTGTATTCTTTTCCCTTATAGTTTCATGAAGTTGTCTTCTGTTGTAGAATACTACAGCATTTGTACGTTTGTTTAGAGGATAGAGAAAACTATATGTTGTTGTGAAATATTTTAAACTACTTTGACAAGCTACTATATTAAAATTATCTTCTATAGTTTAACTTGATTTTTTCTATAGCTTTCTTGCTCGTGTAATGTAAATCTTTCTCTACTCATTACACATTTTATTATACCTTGTACATACTGAATGCCCCCCCCCAAAAAAAAAAAAAAAAAAACGAGGCCACAGTGTGAATAACTAGGGAAGTTCACATATACATTATTTATATATGAAATTCATAGATTTAAGCATTTGCTACGATTACCAAGAAGATTAGTAAAATGTAAGAGTTACTGCCATAAATAAATAAATAAATAAAATAAAATTAGGTAAAGACTTTTGGGTTTTATTAATACTACCTATTGATCTTCTTGAAGTTGCAGTGAATAGATGAACTTTCCGTAAAACGAAAGCATGTTCTGTTCTGTGGTTCTCTGTTCAGCTGATATGAGAGAGAGAAAGAGACAGAGACAGAGAGACAGAGAGAGAAAGAGAAAGAGATTATAAAAATTATAAAAACGCAATGTAACGATGATAGCAATGATAGTTACAATAATAATAACAATATAATAATAATGATGATGATATATGAAATAGTAATATGCTCGTAATAACAAATAATAATATATAAAAGATGAAGAATAAAACAACACTAGTATAACAACATTTATTACAAGAACTGCGTCTTATTGCTCACCAATGAGACTCAGCGGATAAAATAAAAAGGACTAATTCTTATATTTACATACAGTCACTGGATATTCAATTCTATCCTTTAGATAACAAAAAATAAGTGTCGGGGATAAAAAAGGGAATTCCTAAGTTATTTACAGTCGCTAAATAATCTAATATCTCTGAAGTAAAAAAGAAACGCGGTTATATACAACTCGAAGAGAGCTCCAGGTACCTTGCAGTAGCTGTGCCACCATGGCTGGGGCTAGGGTATTGCACTTCGTCTGCGCGGGTTTCCTTGCTGCACAAGGCTTTTCTCAAGTTCCTTTGTTTATAAATAGGTAAGTATTGTCCGGACACCATACACAAGGCGTGGCTTCGCTGGGAGGGGCGTGGCTTTGTTGGAAGGGGCGTGGCCTCGCTGGAAGGGGCGTGGCCTCGCTGGGAGGGGCGTGGCGTGCGCTAGACGATGTAGTTCTCGTGTTCGGGGAGCAGGTTGGGGCAGTGCGCCGCCCACCACTCCTCGTGCAGCCGCTCCTCCAGCGCCGCGCACACCTTCTCCAGGCCCACGGCTTGGGCCAGGCGCTGCCGGGAGCCCTCCGTTCGGCTCGCCAGCCGGCAGGCCTGGTTCTGCAGGAGGCCGAAGTCCGTCATGTTCTCCCGCGCCTGCGTCATGAGGCCCTCCAGGTCGCAGCGCAGGAGGCGGAGGCGGTCGTCCAGCGTGCTCAGCGACTCGACCAGCTGCATGACCTCGCCCACGCCGCGGCTCTCGACGCCCCCGCGCAGCGCCGTCGCCTCCAGGCGGTCGCACGCCGTCCAGAGGCCGCGCAGGCGCTGCCGCCGAGTCTCGTCGAGGGACTGCGAGCTCCGGTCGGCCGGCGACGCCTCGATCACGAAGGTGGCGTCGCAGATCGTCTCCGAGGGACTCGCGGGGCACGAGGCGGCGCTCCAGCTGAGGTACGAGAGTCTGACGGCGAAGTCGGCCACGTCCTCCGGCCCCTGCAGGCACGCGGGGTACTTGTCCTTCTTTCTGCGGCCCATCGGCGGCTCGGGGGCGCCCTCGGCAGCGCCCTCGCCGCGCCCGAGCCCCGCGTCGACGGAGAGGTCGTGGTCGCTCAGGTCCTCCAGCTCCTCCAGGAACGACCGGTCCGCCGCCGCCTCCGGGGAGCACTCGGACGCGTCGTCGGCGGCGTACACCCCGCTGTCCCTGGACGTGAAGCTCCGCAGGCTGAAGCACGCCTCGCTGTGGGGCGTCGCCGGCGGGGAGTCCGTGCGGAGCTCCTCGCCGGCGCCGTCAGGCCCAAAGGGCGCGTCCACGGGCTCCTCTCCCCCCGTCGCTCCCGGCGAACCCGCCCTCTTCCGTCTTCCTCCTCCCCCTCCTCCCGCCCTCCTCCTCCTCCTCCCTCCCGAGGTGGCTACAGCTGAGCGCCTTCTGCCTCCTGACCTCGGCCTTGAGGCGTCCGATCTCCCGGTCGTAGCCCTGGATCCAGCTCAGGTCGACCTTCCTCCTGTTGGCCGCGGCCTCGTCCACCTCCGGGAAGCCCCATCCGAACTCGCTCACGTGGCTGAAGCTCTGCACGCGGATCTTCTGCGGCCGCGGCGTCTCCTCCTGCTGCTCGAAGGGCGCGCCGTCGTCCCTCCTGCAGGAGAGAGAGGAACAGAAGGCTTAGCGGGGAGTCCTCTGTCGTTTTTAGGAATACATACTTCAAGGATTAATGGAACTGAAGATAATGTTGGTAACAATCATGACAATTGTAATATTAACCATATTATTATTATTGATATTTCTAATGTACATGCGGAAAACAGTAATAATAATCGAAACACTGCTAATAATACAAAAACACTTCTAGATATAAAGAAAAAAATAAGCCATTAAGATAAAATTTGTCTAGGCTGTCAACACCGCCCACATCTATACACTGAGCAGTCTCACTCAAAACGAATATTGAACAGGTTTCGAATTCCGTCTCGAACGCTGAATTACGTGACCTTTTCTGTTTGAGTTCGAAGCAGTTTCGAAGCTTCATGCACGACCCGACCCTCGCCCGTGAATGAGCGGGAGAGGCTAGATCAGTAGCAACTAGAGCAGGTGTCATGGCGTCTGTTTCGATGCTTGTTCAACGAAAATATAACCATGAAAATCATTATATTCCATCCTTTTTGAAAATCGGAGACACCAAAATGATCGACCATATTCACAAAGCATCCGCAACCTTTGTGACGTCATCAAAATAAACCCCATGTATTTTTTTTTTTTTTTTTTTTTTTCAAAATAGAATCAGGCGCCATGATACCTCCTCGAGTTGCTACTGATCTAGCAGCCTTTCTCGAGAATGAACATCAATAATCAATCTACGACCACCACACAATACC
This sequence comes from Penaeus vannamei, assembly GCF_003789085.1. Classification (NCBI taxonomy): domain Eukaryota; kingdom Metazoa; phylum Arthropoda; class Malacostraca; order Decapoda; family Penaeidae; genus Penaeus; species Penaeus vannamei. The sequence continues at coordinate 92,889 of NW_020872661.1, forward strand.
ACGTTCATCTCATCCATCAAATGTCATGCCACTTACACGTCAATTGAATAATTAAACAGGCAATTTTAATTACCTTGTATATATCGGTTGCATTAATTGTATGTTAATTCATCCAAAGGGTTCTAATAAACGGGGTTGCTCACTGAATATCAACAACTGCAGTAACTTTTAGAAATGAACTTATCATATAATAACCATATCACTATCATATCAAAGTGAGGGAGGAATTAGAATTAGAATTTTTATTATAGAATTATTCTATTTTTATAATTTTATTATAGAATTAGAATTAGAGGAAGAAAGGGAAGAGGAGGTAGGAGTAGTATAGGGGGAAGAATAGAAAAGGAAGAGAAAGAAAAGCGATGAGGGAGAATATGGAAAAGTAGAAGTGAAGAAAGAAATGGTGAGGAGGAGGGGGGCGAAGAAACAAATGAGGATTAAGAGGAAGGAGGAAAGAGGAGTGGAGGGGGAGGGAGAAAATTGAAATAGGATCAGGAGGAGAGCGGTACTTTAGAGATCAAAATAAAAGAAAACAAACTAATACTACAAATTTCTCGCAAATAAAACTAAAGAGTTCTTGCATCATCAGTTATGTCATATTCACACCTCAACATTTTAACAAATAATTAATTCTATGCTGGTCTATGCCTACAAATGAAAGCCTATTCCTGCTTATACCTATAGGTATGTTCATCTAATTCATCTCCTGTGTACACGCACACGCACACACGGTCAAATATTTTAGGTTACTCAACGCTATAAGAATGAATGTACTGATGACATAATGTAAACGAACCTAAGTGTACATATATATGTAGACTATACGTTAATGCTTTTGTTAAAGATTGAAGTTCAAATGAAATTTCCAAACATTTCATAAACAAATGGTCAGAGAACATGCATGCCTTCATTATAGACATTATATACGTGTGGTTATGTTCGTATGTGTGTATTTATATGTCTGTTTTATCATTTCTGTATCAGTGTCTAGATGTGCTTACGTTTTCGTGTATACACATCAGCGTGAAAGACCTGTGTGTCTATTCTACTTATACACTTAATATATCAGCGTAAAAGACCTAAGTGTGTCTATACTACTTATACACTTAATATATCAATTTGCCAGATTGACCAATAAACACAAATGCATTAACCACATCAATCCATATAGAAATATTCCTCGTAAAAACGAAAAAAAAAAAACATTTACATCACTTGTCACATTCATCTTCCAAAGAAAACAAGTATATACAAACATTTCGTACTGCACGCACGTGGATTACCTGAGCCCAAGGTCAATCTGGTTACATAGACAGTTAAAAAGCCACTTTGGCATGCGGGTTACATAACTCGCTCGGGCAGGTCAATAGACACTATAATCCTCTGTAATCCAACGTCTGTCCTATAATCGGCGGAGTAAAATGCAGTCCCCCCTAAACTATTTGGTTACGTTTTCTTTTACTTTGTTTTTTTATTCCCATTTTCGCTTATGTTTTCTTTATTAGAGTGCATTGTGCATTTTCTCCTCTCTCTCTCTCTCTCTCTCCTTATCTCTCCTCATCCTCCCTCTCTCCACATCCTCTCCTCTATCTCTATCTCTCTCCTCCCTCTCCCCCTCCTCTCTCTCCTCCCCCCTATCTCTCTCCTTCCTCTCTCTCTCTCTCTCTCTCTCTCTCTCTCTCTCTCTCTCTCTCTCCTCTCTCTTCTCCTCTCTCTCTCTCTCTCTCTCTCTCTCTCTCTCTCTCTCTCTCTCTCCATCCCTATCCTGTCTCGTGTGACGTGTAAATAGGGCAAGGATTAAGAGTGTCGGTGTCAAACGGGAGAAGACGAAGGTCAGAGGACTGTCAAAGGGGGGGGGGGAGAGGAGAGAGAGGAGAGAGAGAGAGAGAGAGAGAGAGAGAGAGAGAGAGAGAGAGAGAGAGAGAGAAGAGAGAGAGAGAGAGAGAGAGAGAGAGAGAGAGAGAGAGAGAGGAGAGAGAGAGAGAGGGAGAGGAGAGAGAGGAGAGAGAGAGAGAGGAGAGGGCAGAGAAGAGGAGAAGAGAGAGGAGGGAGAGAGAGAGAGAGAGAGAGAAGAGGAAGGGAGAAGACGAGGGAGAGGGAGAGGAGAGGGAGAGGAGAAAGAGAGAGAGAGAGAGAAGGGAAACAGACAAACAAGAGAGAGAGAAAGAAAGAGAGAGAGAAAGAAACAAA
>NW_020872661.1:111085-113585 GCF_003789085.1 Penaeus vannamei
CTCTCTCTCTCTCTCTCTCTCTCTCTCTCTCTCTCTCTCTCTTTCCCTCTCTCTCTCCCTCTCTCTCCCCCCCCTCTCTCTCTCTCTCTCTCTCTCTCTCTCTCTCCCTCCCTATAACTCACTCTATCTCGATCATTTCATTTCTCGAAACATCTAAAAGTCGGTACCTAACCATCACTTCCAGAGATTTTATACCTTGATCATAAATCAAATGATAGAAGATTGCATAACGAGTGAGGAATAAAAAGTATGTACCATGTTATATAACCCAAGAACATTTTTGCGATAACAGATTAAAACTTGTATCCGTGAGGGCTTCATATAAAAAAGAACCTCCATTTATATCACACGGATAAATTAGAAGTTAACACCTACATGCAGGGTGACAGTAACGATAATAATGATAATGATGATAAAGATGATAAAATAATAATAAAGATAATGATAATAATAATAATAGTAAGACTGATGATGATAATATACTAATAATAAAATGATAAATAATAATAATAATAATTAATAATAATAATAATGAAATTAATAGTAATAATAATGAAAATGATAATAATATATTAATGATACTAGTGATAATGACAGCACTAATAATGATAATGACAATATCAATAATGATAATAAGGATATTGATAATGATGAATACACTAATGATAAAGAATACTGATAATGATGAATATACTGATAAAGAATACTGATAATGATGAATATACAAATGACAACAACAACAATAACAACAACAACAACAACAATAATGAAAATAACAACAAAAACACCAAACGCAATAACAGTACCTCGATCTTGGGATAAAAAAACAGGGTAAACAACAAAAGCAACAAGCAAATTAATCCTTTCGTATCTGGGAGATTGTCAGCGATTTGCCGTTCGCCCCCCGTACCCTCCCCCCCCGCCCTCCCACTCCTTTCCTGTTGTGCGATAGCAAGGAAACACGACGCACACGTATACACGAACATGGGCAAATATACTCGAACATGAACACGCACACACATAGACACACACACACACATAGAAATGAACACACACACACACAGACACGAACACACACACGCACACACACGAACATGGACCCAAATACACGAACATGGAACACACTACTACAAGACAACACAGACACAAGATAGACACGAACACACACACGGACCCACACACACACCACACCACACAGCACACCACACACGCACACATAGACAATGAACACACAACACACACACACACACACACAACCAACACACAAGACACGAACATCAACACACACACATAGACATGAACATATACACACACGAACACACGGACACACACACACACACGAACACACGGAAACACACACACGAACACACAGACACACACACACACATAGACATGAACATATACACACACGAACACACGAACACACACACACACATAGACACGAACACACACACACACGGACACATGTATATAAGATCAAAGAAATAAATATTCTAAAAGCTATCTCTCTTATCGAAAATCAAACGCGTTGAAAGGATAAACAAATGTTAAAAAAAAGAAAAAGAAAAGGACGAAGAATGATAAGAAATAAAGAAGAGTAAGAAGAGAAAGAAGAAGAAGAAGGATAAATGACTGAGCACGCTAGAAAAAAATGTTAGATTAGATCTACCTATCAGCCTTCCCCGAGTCCGTGGTCCAAAGCGGCGCGCACCACCGGGACGGTACGTAACAGGGCGCGTTATCGGTGCCGGCTCGTTCCTGAATTCTATAACCGATATTAATAAGTAAGAGTAAGAATGATCTTAATCTTGAATCAAATTAGAAAGACAGAAAAATAAACCCCGTCTAAGACATGNTCGCTTTCTCATCAGTTCTCCTTCCTCTTTCCAGTTTCTTCTTCATCAGTTTCTCCTTCTCCCTCTTCAATCAGTTTCGACTTCTTCATCAGTTTCTCCTCTTCCTCCTTCATCAGTTTCGCTTCTTCATCAGGTTTCTCCTTCTTCCTCTTCATCAGTTTCGCTTCTTCATCAGTTCCCTTCTTCCTCTCATCAATTTCTTCTTCATCAGTTCTCCTTCGATTTTCATCAGTTCTCTTTCTTCTCTTCATCGTTTCGCTTCTCATCAGTTCTCCTTCTCCTCTCATCAGTTCGCTTCTTCATCAGTTCTTCCTTCTCCCTCTTCATCAGTTTCGCTTCTTCATCAGTTCTCCTTCTCCCTTCTTTTCATCAGTTTCGCTTCTTCATCAGTTCTCCTTCTTCTCCCTTCATCAGTTTCGCTTCTTCATCAGTTCTCCTTCTTTCTCTTCATCAGTTTCGCTTTCTTCATCAGTTCTCCTTCTTCCTCTTCATCAGTTTCGCTTTCTTATCCTTTCTCCTTCTCCATCTTCATCCGTTCTCCTTCTCCCTCTTCATCAGTTTCGCTTCTTCATCAGTTCTCCTTCTTCCTCTTCATCAGTTTCGCTTCTTCATCAGTTCTCTCCTCTTCATCAGTTTCGCTTCTT
>NW_020872661.1:121085-123585 GCF_003789085.1 Penaeus vannamei
GGAAGAGGAAGAAACAGAAAGAAAATGAAAAGAAAAGGTGGGACAACAAGGGCATGTTTGCATACGGAATAATAATAATATATATATGTATATAATATATATATATATATATATATATATATATATATATATATATATATATATATATATATATATGCGGTAGGGAGAGAGAGAGAGAGAGAGATAGAAGACAGAAAGTGCGAGGAAAAAAGAGAGAAGAGAGAGAGAGACGAAGAGAGAATGAGGTAAAGAAAGAAAGACAAAGACACAAAGAAAAACGAAGTGAAGAAGAAGGAAAAAAAAGTAAAAAAAAAAAAATCGTATTCATGCGCGGAGGCAGGGAGGCCGGGGAGGAGGGGAGGGAGGGAGGGAGAGGAGGGGAGAGGGCAGATAACGCCAGGGGAAGGGAGAGAGGGGGAGAGGGAGACACGGCGTCAAGGCAAAAGGAGGAAGGTGCATTCAAGTCGCTTTTTGGAGTTAATGGCCCCAAGCTATCTGGGGGTAAAGCTCTTCATTTGCGTTTGATTTCAGTCTGATGGCGGACAGGCGGCGACCCTCCTCCTCAACAGCTGACTGATGACTTGGCGGTGGAATTTCAAAAGACTTTTTTCTTTTCTTTTTTCTTGTTTTTTTTTTTATTTTTTTATTATTACTTTCTAAAGACTTTTTTTCCTTTTCGTTTTTGTTTTTGTTTTTTGTTACTTTGTTATTGCTTTCTAAAGACTTTTTTTCCTTATCTTTTTTTTTATTACTTTTATTATTCATTTCAAAAGACATTTTCCTCTTTTTTCGTTTTATATTACTTTTAGTATTACTTTTTTTCTGTTGGGTGGGGATGGGGAGGGAGTCTGCTGGGTTTCTCTCTCTCTCTCTCTCTCTCTCTCTCTCTCTCTCTCTCTCTCTCTCTCTCTCTCTCTCTCTCTCTCTCTCTCTCTCTCTCTCTCTCTCTCTCTCTCTCTCTCTCTCTCGCCTGTGAAAATATCCATCACTTATTTAATTAGAAAGAGAGAAATAGAGAGAGAGAAAAAAAAATAGAGAGAGAGTGAGAGAAATAGAGAGAGAGAGAGAGAGAGAGAGAGAGAGAGAGAGACAGGTTTTACCAATCACTTATCTAAAATAGGAAAAAAAACGTCCTTTTATCTTTTTTTCTTTCTTTCCTTCTTTCGCTTCATTCCTTTTTTGTCTTTCGCGTTCCCTTTGATTCCATCTTGTTAGTTCCAGCTTGATGACCTCTTCATTATTGGTGAATATTTTGCCGTGAAAAAATCTTTTTTTTGTCTTCTTCTTCTTCTTGTTCTCTCTATCTCCTTTTCCTTTTCCTTTCTGTCTCGCTTTTTTTTTTTCTTTTCTTATTTTTTGTCTTCCTCTCTCTCTCTCTCTCTAGATATGTACATTTTTTCTTTTTTTCCTTTATGTTTCTTTCTGTCTTTCTTCTTTTTTATTTCATATTCTTTCTTTTTCTTTTTTCTTTTTTCCCTTTCATTATAATTTTTTTTTTTCTTTCCATTGCAAGAAAGATCATTTTCGTTTCCTTTCTATTCTTTCACATTCTCTTTTGAATTTCGCTTTTTTATCCTTATCTTTGCTTCGTCTCTCTGTTCTCCACTTATCCTCTTTCATTTCATATTTTTTCCCCTCATAACTTATTTCTATTTTTTTCTTTCTTTTCTTTTGGCGCGAAACGCACCATAAACTCTAGGATGAGATGCCAAAGGCCGCTTTCTATTTCATCTGTGACAACTTTTGAGAGGAGTTTTATCCATCAGTTGGGAGGTGACACTGAGGAGGAGAGGAGTAAAATTCGAATCTAAATATTTTGTGCGATAAATGTATATATATAAATATATATATATATATATATATATATATATATATATAGAGAGAGAGAGAGAGGAGAGAGAGAGAGAGAGAGAAGAGAGAGAGAGAGAGAGAGAGCCAGATATGTATAGATACATACATACATGCATACACATATACATATATATACATATAATACATATATAGATAGATAGATAGATAGATAGATAGATAGATAGATAGATAGATAGATAGATAGATAGTAGATAAAGATATATATGGGGAGTATGAATATGTATACATACATACATACATACATACATACATACATATATATATATATATATATATATATATATATATATATATATATATATATATATATATATATATATGCGCACACACTATCTCTAGTCTTCACGACAGGTCTGGTCGAGCTTCCCAAGCCACGACTTCCTCGGTCGTCCCACAGGCCTCCTCCACCCAGGCTGCACGTACAGAGACAACCTGATGGGCAGGGGACACACAGGGAAACGACCCAGGTGCCCGTATAGCCTGAGTCGGCGGTCACAGATTATGCAAGTATCAGGTCCCAAGCCAGTCTCACGGTAGAGTCGTCGGTTGGACACGCGGTCCTGTACCTCATGATCCGGCGCAGGGACTTGTTACAAAAGGCATCGAGACGCGACTCCAAGACACTAGA
>NW_020872661.1:133585-141085 GCF_003789085.1 Penaeus vannamei
TAAATAGATAAAAAAACAAGGGAATACCCTTAGCAGCGCCACCGCCCACATTCCCCAGCCAGACCAACGCCTTCGGGGGAAGAGACATATTGGTCGTCTTTAGAAAGAGGAATGTTTTCACAGGAGGAAATAGGAACCGTTTGCCAAAGATGCAACACCTTTAGGCGAAGACGAGCCTGCCCTCCTTGCCAGGAAGTCGACGCTTGGCGGCTTCTTATTGCCTTTCGGAGAAGAGTGTAGAGAAAGGGGGGAGCTTTGTATAACAGGGTAATATATATATATATATATATATTATATATATATATATATATATATATATATATATATATATATATATATAAATATATACCGCAATTGAGTATCGTGAATTTATAACCTCTCCGATAGGATTAGAACTCCCACCGCCATTTCACCGTCACTCTAGCCACTGATACGAGACCCACTAAAAGGATAGTGTGCAACTGGAGGCTTCTAGCATATGTGTCTGTGTGTGTGTGTGTGTTGTGTGTGAAGTGTGTGTGTGTGTGTGTGTGTGTGTGTGTGGATGTGTTGTGGTAGTCTCCTTTCCTCTCGTTTTTACCTCTTCCTCTTCTATTCCTCTTTTTTCCTCTTTTATTATATTTACGTGTCCCTCTCTCTTCCTTCCCTTTCCTCCATTCCTCTCTTTCCCTCTCTCTTTCTCTCTCTCTCCGCTTCATCACGCCCCTCTCTTTCTCCCTCTCCTCCTCTTCCTTTTCTTTCTCCCTGTCCTCTTCTCTCCTCTCTGTATCTCTCCTTCTCCGCCGTCTCTCTTCTTCCCCTCTCCTTCTCCCTCTCTTCCTCTCATTCTCTTTCCCCTTTCCTTCTCCCCTCCCTCCTCTTCTCTCTCCTTCTCCCTCTCCTCTTCTTCCCCTCTTTCTCCCTCTTCCTTATCTCTTCTTCCCTTCCTTCTCCCTCACTCTCTGTCTCTCTCCTCTCTCCCTCTTCCCTCTCCTTCTTCCCTCTCTTATCCCTCTCTCCCTCTCTTCCTTCTCCTCTTCTCCTCTCCCCTCTTCTTCCCCTTTCTTTCTCCCTCTTCCTTCTTCCCTCTCTTCCTCTCGGCCGCACTTCTCCTCTCCCCTCTTTCTTCCCCTTTCTTCCTCTCCTTCCCCTCGGCCGCGTCTCCCCTCTTTTCCCCTTGTAATGATCTCCTCCCTTTGATGTTCGCTTGAGAAGACACACTAAACAAGAGGGAGACTTGTCCACCGGGCTGAGGGAGGAGGAGGGAGGGAGGGAGGGGAAGGATGAGAGGAGGGGGGAAGGGGTGGGAGGGAAGGGGTGGGAGGGAGGGTGAGGAGGGGAGGGGTGGGGAGGGATGGGGAGGGAGGGAGGGAGGGGAAGGGGAAGGGGAAAGGGTGAGGAGGGGAGGGTTAGAGAGGAAGGGAGGGTCGAGAGAGGGAGGGAGGTGGGGTAGGGGAAGGGAGTGGAGGGGAGAGGGGAAAGGGTGAGCAGGGGGAGGAGTGGAGGGAGGCTCTAGAGAGGAAGGAGGGTGGGAGGGGAGGGAGGGAAATGGTGGGGTTAGGGGAAGGGAGTGGAGGGGAGGGCGGGACAGGGTGAGAGAGGGGGGAAGGGAAGGAAGGAGGGGAGGGGGGGTGGCGAAGGCGAGGTGAAGGGTGAGGAGGGGAGGGAGTGGAGGGAGAGAGGGGAGTGCAGTTAGGGAAGGGCAGAGGGGAATGGAAGGAAAGAAAGACAGTAAAGAGGGTAGAGAGGAAAGGTGGGGAGGGGAGGGCAGTGGGAGGAGGAAACGAAGGGTGGGGAGGGAGGAGGAGGAGAACCAGTGAAGGGGTGGGAGGGGAGAAGTGGAGGGCAGGGAGGGAAGGGAGGGTATGAAGTTAGGAAAGGAAAGTAAGAGGAGGTGAGGAGAGGGCATGGAGTGAAGGGGATAGAAGGTAAGGAAGAAGGGGAGGGGAGGGAGGAAGGAGTTAGAGAGGGAGAGGGAAAGTGGAGGAAGGAAAGGAAAGAGAATGGAAAAGGTTGATAAGAGGGGGAAGTGAGGGAGAAAGAGGAGGGGGAGCTGGAGGGAAGGGTGGTTCTCTGAGGGGGAGGGAAGGATAAGGAAAGGGAAGGGTGAAGGAGGGAAGGATGAAGGGGAGGGGGAAAGGTGGAAAGAGGAGAGAGTGAATGGGAAGAGAAAGGAAGGGTAGTGGATAGGAAAGTGAAATGAAAGGTACTGTCAGAGAACGGTGAGAAAGGAGGAAGAAGGGATAGGGGTATTTGAAAGAAGGAGGATAGATGGTTGAGTGAAAATAAGAGCGAAGGAGGAAGGAGGGCAGCGGGGATGGAAGGGAGGAGGGAGGAGGGGAAGGATGAAGTAGGAAGGGACTATCTATCTATCTATCTATCTAATTATCTATGTATCTATCTATCTATCTATCTACCTATCTATCATCTATTCTATCTATCTATCTATCTATCTATCTAATTATCTATGTACTATCTATCTATCTATCTATCTATCTCTATCTATCTATCTATCTATCTATCTATCTATCTATCTATAAATCTATCTAGTTTATCTATACTATCTATCTATCATCTATCTATATATCTATCTAACTATATCTATCTATCTATCTAATCTATCTATCTATCTAATCTAACTATCTATCTATCTATCTATCTAATCTATCTATCATATCTATCTATCTAATCTATCTATATATATATATATATATATATATATAATATACATATATATATATATATATATATATTCTTCACTCTACATTTTCTATCTACCAGTCTATCAATCCATCAACTTATGCAGAAAATTGGAGAGAATTCTCCCGTGATTTTCTTGCTCTGACTAAACTTCTCGCGATAATTTTAAAGATATTTCCGATGATGGATGCGCCGGATGCTGAGGAAGATGCTTAACTTTCTTTCATGTGGATGTTAAAGATTCCGTGTCTTTTTTTTTTTTTTTTTTTTTTTTTTTTTTTTTTTTTTTTTTTTTTTTTTTTTTGAGGGAGGTGGGTGAGTATAGGGTGCTATAGGTGGATAGGTGGGTGGGTGGTGGGTGGGTGGGTGGATGGATGGATTGGGTGGTTGGGTGGGTGGAATGGGTGGGTGGGTGGGGTGGATGAGATGGTTGGGTGGATAGGTGAATGGATGGATGGATGGGTGGGTGGGTGGGTGGGTGAGATGGTTGATTGGTTGGGTGGGTGGATGGGGGGGATGGGTGGGTGGGTGGGTGAGTGGTGGTGGATGGGAGGGTGGGTGGGTGGGTGGGTGGGTGGGTGAGATGGTTGGTGTGGTGGTGGGTGGGTGGATGGGTGGGTGGGAGGGTGGATGGGTGAATGGTGGTTGAGTGGTTGTGGGGGTGGGTGATGGGTGGGTGGGCGGTTAGGTGGGTGGGTGGATAGGAAGGTGGGTGGGTGGGTGGATGGGTGGATAGGTAAATGGATGGATGGATGAGTGAGTGATGGGTGGGTGGGTGGATGAGATGGTTGGGTGGTTGGGTGGGTGGGTGGGTAGGTGGTGGGGTGGGTGGGTGGTGTGGGTGGATGGGTGGGTGGTGGTGGATAGGGAGGTGGGGGATGGTGTGGATAGGTGAATGGATGGATGATGGTGGTGGGTGGTGAGATGGTGAGATGGTTGGGTGGTGGGTGGTGGGTGATAGGTGGGTGGTGGATGGGTGGTGGGTGGATGGGCATGGAGGGGTGGGTGTTTGGATGTGAGGATGGTGGGTGGAGGTGAGTGGATGGGTGAGTGGGGATGGAGGATGGGTGGTCGGTTTGTTGGGTGGGTGGATAGGGATAAGATTTGAGGTTAAATAGATAGGAAGGTAAGGATCTGGATGTAACATACAAACACACAAACAAACACACCCAACCTATTGCCACAAACGCACATCTACACACACATGCAAAACCACACATATATTATAAAGCTTACACGCACATACCACACAACCACCACACACCTCCTCCCACACACAAACAACATACACCAAACACAAAGCACAACACAATACCCCCACCCCCCTACAAACAAAAACACATCACACACAACCACCCACTACACACATCACACAAACACACACCACAATCCCCCATAAGCACACAACACCACAAACACACCACAAACACACTACACACACACACTCAAACACACACACAAATACCCACCTACACGCAAACACACACACAAACACACACACACATACCCCACCCCCTACAAACAAACACACATACACATAAAACACACAACACAACACACACACACTCCCCCACCCCCCTACAAACAAAAACCATACACAAAAACACACACACAAATACACACTACACACAACAAAACAAAACAAACACATCCCCCACCCCCTACAAACAAACACACATACACATAAACACACAAACAACACACTCAAACATCCCCTAAACACACCTACACACACCACACACGCACGCACACACACGCCCATGTACGTGCTGTGGGTGACGTGACTCGGGAAAACTGATTTGCAAATGTTTTTGACCGAGCCACAGGTGGGCGGGCTTGCGAAAGATAATACTTCTTTTCAGGTGAAATTGTTAAGACTGACAGAGGGAAAGATCGGACGATAGATAATGCATTTAGATAGATAGATTTGACCAAAAAAAAATTGTAATAGATTTTTTAAAAGGTGGAGTTTTTGTTTTTGTGATAGATAACCGATGCATTTAGATAGATTTGACAAAAAAAAATTGTAATAGATTTTTTAAAAAGGTGGAGTTTTTGTTTTTGTGATAGATAACCGATGCATTTAGATAGATTTGACAAAAAAAATGTAATAGATTTTTCAAAAAAGATGGTTATTGTTTCGTTGTTGTTTTTTTATGATAGATAGATAACCGATGCACGGGTTAGATAGATAGATGATAGGTAGATGGATAGATAGATATTTTATACGTCTTTTGTAGTTGATGCGAAAGTTCAACATGTTTGGAGTTTGGATTATGACGTCATCGCTCGTCGCTGATTGGCTGCTGAATGCACTGCCAGGGCCTGGAGACTCTCTCTCTCTCTATCTATCTGTCTATCTATCTGTCTGTCTGGTTATCTCCATCCTTCTCTCTCTCTCTCTCTTTCTGTCTCTCTCTGTCTCTCTCTCTCTATCTATCTGTCTATCTGTCTGTCTGTTTACCTCCTTCTCTCTCTATCTCTCTATCTATATATCTATCTATCTATCTGTCTGTCTGTCTATCTCCCTCCTTTTCTCTCTCTCTCTCTCTTTCTCTCTGTCTTTTCCGCCTCCCCATCTCTCTATTTTTCTTTTACACCCTCTCTCTCTCTCTCTCTCTCTCTCTCTCTCTCTCTCTCTCTCTCTCTCTCTCTCTCTCTCTCTCTCTCTCTCTCTCTCTCTCTCTCTCTCTCTCTCTCTCTCTCTCTCTCTCTCTCTCTCTCTCTCTCTCTCTCTCTCTCTCTCTCTCTCTCTCTCTCTCTCTCTCTCACTTTTTTTTTTTTTTGTTTCCACGTCTTTTTTTTTTTTTAATTCTTATCAACTCAACAATGTCATTTTATAAGCAACAAATTTTCGGCTTTTTGTGAGGATGGTTATTTCAACTTTATTCATTTTACGAGATTTGTCTTAAAATTGCGCTCAAAGCCGTATTACATATTCATACTTTATACACGCATGATTTTGACACTATCCAAAATTCCAAGAAACGAATTGAGACAAAGTGTGTTTGTGTGGATTTTTTTTATTTCCAATTGACTCTTTTATCAGAAACGAAAATAATCTCTGTGTTCATGGTTTGTTTTTTTTCTTTTTTCTTTTTTTTTTTTACTCTCTAAGATACAGAATGATTTAGAAATATATTTGACACATTGTGAAATATATGCACGGCTAGGCTCCTCCGGTAAAATAATAATAATGATAATAAATAAATAAATAAAATAATAATAGACACGAGGTAACGAATTCCAGGTTTAGAAAGGTTAGATCAGCAGCAACTCGAGGAGGTGTCATGTCTTATGTCTTGATGGTTGTTCAGTGAAAAATATAACCAGAAATATGATCTACCATATTCAACAAGGCATTCGTAACTTTTGTGACGTCATCAAAATAAACCCTGTCTGTTTGTGACGTCATCAAAATAAACCCTATTTTTTGTGACGTCATCAAAATCAATATTTTTTGTGACGTCATCAAAATAAACCCTATTTTTTGTGACGTCATCAAAATAAACCCTATTTATTTGTGACGTCATCAAAATAAACCCTATTTTTGTGACGTCATCAAAATAAACCCTATTTTTTGGTGACGTCATCAAAATATACCCTATTTGTTTGTTTGTTTGTTTTTCTAAATATAGAATCGAGACACTCCGAGTTGCTATTGATTCAACCTTGAAAGTTGAAAGAAAATTGTAAGAGACAAATAAAGCGGCAGCTAAGTAAACAAATACATAAATAATTATATAAATATAGAAACATACAGATCGACAAACAAGTAAATAAACAAACAAACGATTAAAAAGCTAAATACCTATCAAACAAACAAACACATGACAAGGTAATCAAATGAAATAAAAATAGACAAAAAACCCAAGTAAAAAAAAAAAAAAAAAAAAAAAAACGGAACCATCATGAATATTCCACAACTTTTAGACACGAAAGGAATTAAAAAAAAAAAAAGTGTGGGTGTGTTCTATTTTTAGCCGAGGACAGCACTCAACGTGTCAGAGTGTATCGTTCACTTGAATATAGCGTTCACTTAGAACTAAAGGGGGTGAGGATAATTCTATTAATGATTTGATGATAATGGTTATGATGGAAATGATGATAATAATGATGATAATGCTAATAATGATGATAATGATGATGGTAGTAATGATGAAAATAATGATAGTAATAATGATATTGATGGTGATAATGATAGTGATAATGAGAAAACTGATGATGATGATGATGATGATAATGATGATGATCGTAGCAATAATGGCAATGATAATATTAATGGTAGTAGTAATGATAAAGATAATGATATCAGAAATGATAATAATGATAATAATAGTGATAATGATAATAGTAATAATGATAATAATGATGATGATAATAATAATGGTAGTATAAATGATGATAATAATAATGATATTAATGATGATGATGATGATGATGATAATAATAATAATAATAATAATAATAATAATAATAATAATAATAATAATAATAATAATAATAATAATAATAATAATAATAATAATATTAATAATGGTAATTATAATGATAATAATCATGAGGATTATAGCAATGGTCATGAAGATAACGATAATGGCAATGATAATGATAATGATCATAATGATAAAGAGGATGATAACAACGCTAATAATCATAAACAAAAGATCATAATAAAAGCAATAATGATGCAAAAGATAAATAATAACATAATACAACGCTAATAAAGATAAACAAAAGATCATAATAAAAGCAATAATAATAATAATAGCAATAATAAAAATGATAACAACGCTAATAACAAAGATCAAAATAAAAGCA
>NW_020872661.1:161085-168823 GCF_003789085.1 Penaeus vannamei
CTATAGTGTTATATGACCTTAGCACATTTATTTTTATTTTAACCATTAACCATTGATCCTTTTCTTTACTTCCTTTCCTTTCCCGTTAACCTCCCCTCCCACCAAGACGAAAGATGAATCCTTTTTATGCTGTTCGTCCATATCTGGTAATTCCCTCCCTAAAAAGCCAATAAATAAAATAAAAACCAATAATAGTGATAATGTTAATAATAATAATAATAATAATAATAATAATAATATAATGTTTCCTCCTTCCTCTTTCCCCAATTAATAATAATAATAATAATAATAATAATAAAATATTTCCTCCTTTCTCTTTCCCCCATTAACCTCACCCCCCACCCAACCCCAACCCCCAACCCCTAAAAAGAAATACCAGAAAAAAAAAGAAACTCACCGGCAGAGAAGCCTTCAGCAGCAGCTCCACGCAGTCCTCGTGGCCGTTGAAAGCCGCGACGCACAGGGGGGTCAGGTCGCGGCAGTCCCTCCCCACCACGTACTTCTCCGAGCCCGAGTGCCTGGCGTTGAGGTGGAGGTCGTGGTGCCGGAGGAGCTCCCTGACGATCTCGCGGTGTCCCGTCGCGCAGGCCGTGTACAGGAGGGGGAAGCCCAGCTGGTCGGCCGCGTTCACGTCGCTCCCTTCCTCCGCCAGCCACGCGCGGACCTCGGCCAGGTTGCCGCTCAGGACGGACTGCCCGCGTCCCTCTGGGGGAGGGAGGGAGGGAGGGAAGTGAGAAAGGGAGAAAAGGGAGGAAAGGGAGACAAGGGGAGAGGGAGGAAATGAAAAAAGGGAGAAAAGGGAGGAGGAGGGAAATGCGAAAGGGAGAGATAAAAAAAAAAGAGCAGGTTGCGCTCAGGACGGACTGCCGCGTCCTCTGGGGGAGGGAGGGGAGGGAGGGAAGTGAGAAAGGGGAAAAGGGAGACGAGGGAGGAAGAGGGAGGGAAATGAAAAAGGGAGAAAAGGGAGGAGGAGGGAAATGAGAAAGGGAGAGATAAAAAAAAAAAGAGCAGGTTGCCGCTCAGGACGGACTGCCGCGTCCTCTGGGGGAGGGAAGTGAGAAGGGGAGAAAAGGGAGGAGAGGAGACAAGGAGGAGAGGGAGGGAAATGAGAAAGGGAGAAAAGGGAGGAGGATGAAATGAGAAAGGGAGAGATCAAAAGAAAGGGCAGGTTGCCGCTCAGGACGGACTGCCGCGTCCTCTGGGGGGAGGGAGGGGAGGGGGTGAGTGAGGAAGGGAGGCAAGTAAGGGAAATAAATAAAGGGAGTGAAATGAATGAGAAAGGGAGAGATCAAAAGAAAGGTTGCCGCTCAGGACGGACTGGCGCGTCCTCTGGAGGGGGGAGGAAGGGAAGTGAGAAAGGAAAGAAAGGGAGACAAGGGAGGAGAGGGAAGGAAATGCGAAAGGGGGAGATCAAAAGAAAGGGCAGGTTGCCGCTCAGGACGGACTGGCGCGTCCTCTGGAGGAGGGAGGAGAGGGAGGGAAGTGAGAAAGGGAGACAGAGAAATGAGAGAGGGAGACAAGGGAGAAGAGTGAGGGAATGAAATGAAAAAGGGAGAGATTGAAAGAAAGGAATTCAGGCAGGTGAGGGAGGAGAGGGAGGGAAAAGAGAAAGGGAGAACAGGGGGAAAAAGGAGGAAGAAGGGAAATGAGAAAGGGAGGGAGAGAGGAAGAGAAATGAGAAAGGGAGGTAGGAGAGGGAAATAAAAGGGAGAAGAGGGGGAGAGATATGAGAAAGTGAGAAGAGAGAAAAGGGAAGAAGTAAAATTAAAAAGGAAAAAGGTTATAATCAAATACAAAATCACAGAAGAAAAAGAAGAAAAAGACGTAGAACAATAAAGACAAGAAAATGGACGATGAAGGGAACAGAAAACATGAGATGAAAGAATATAAGAAAAAGAGAGAAAAAACAAGGAACAAAATAACAAGAGGAATGATAAGAACAAGAAGAAAGACAAGAAAAAATAAATAAGTAATAACAAAGTAAAGAAAAGGAAAGAATAACAAAGCAAAAAGAACAAAGACAAGAAAAAGAAAAAAAGAAATATGAAGAAAATGTAAAAAAAGAAAAAATAGAGCATCAAAAAGAAAAGAAAAGAAGAGAACAATAAATCCAAAAAATAAAAATAAAAAAAAACAGCCACTATCCCTTAAAAAAAACAAATAAATTCAAAACAAAAATAAACAA
This sequence comes from Penaeus vannamei, assembly GCF_003789085.1. NCBI lineage: Eukaryota > Metazoa > Arthropoda > Malacostraca > Decapoda > Penaeidae > Penaeus > Penaeus vannamei. The sequence continues at coordinate 163,271 of NW_020872661.1, forward strand.
ATAAAAATTCAAGAAATCCACTCCTTAAAAGAAAAAGAAAAATATCACCCCTCACGCCCTCAAAAAAGAATAAATAAATAAACAAATAAATAGATAAAAATAAAAAAATAAACAAAATAATAATAATCAATAAAACAAAACAATAATAATAATCAATAAAACAAAAAGAAAAATAATAAAAAAGCCAAAATAAATAACTAAACAAACCGAAAACTACAACAAAAACAAAAAATAAAATAACCAGAAAAAAATCCCCCCAAAAATCCAAAAAAATCCAGAAAAAAGCCCAGATACCCACAGCGGGCAGAGACCCATTGACAGGGACCGGGCACCTGCAAGGGCGAGCGGGCATCGTGGCTTCGTCTTCGGCTTGGCTTCTTCTGTTGCGGCGCCGAGTCAGCTGTTGGGGAGACAAGGGGCAGCGGTTAGCGGACGACCTTGGGGCGGTGACGTGATCTGGTTGTGGGTGGGGGTGAGGTGAGGGAGAGGGTTTTGTTGTTTGTTTGCTTATGTTTGTGTTTGTTTATGGGTTTGTGTTTGTTTGTTGTTTGTTTGTCATTTGTTTGTTTGTTATTTTGTTTGTCATTTGTTTTATGGTTGTTGTGTCATTTGTTCATTTGTTTATGTTTGTGTTTGTCATTTGTTTTATGTTTGTTGTTTGTCATTCGTTTATGTTTGTTGTTTGTCATGTTTGTTTGTATTTGTTTGTGTTTGTTGTTTGTCATTTGTTTATGTTGTTGTTTGTTTTTTTGTCATTTGTTTGTGTTTGTTGTTTTGTTTGTCATTTGTTTGTTTGTTGTTTGTCATTTGTTTATGTTTGTTGTTTGTCATTTTGTCAATTTGTTTTTGTGTTTGTTGTTTGTTATTTTGTCATTTGTTTATGTGTTTGTTTACCATCTTGTTATTTACTCCTTTCTTTGTACATTTGCTTGTATTTCTTTAGTTACCTTTCTTTTTCTTTTTTCTTTATTTATTTATCTATTGCATGATCTGTTTATGTTCTTCTTTTCAAATGGTTTACCTATTTATTCACTTATCTATCGATTCGTTAACGTACATATATTCATTACATATTCATTTACCCATAGATCGACTAATCCACCCTCCTATTCACGCATTTATTCGCTTCTCTTATTCATCATACACTCATTTATCCATATATCGACTAACTCATCCTCCTATTCACGCATTTATTAGTTTCTCTTATTCATCATACACTCATTTATCCATATATCGACTAATCCACCCTCCTATTCACCCCATTTTTCGTTTCTCTATTCATCAGTACACTTCATTTACCCATTATCGACTAAACTCATCCCTCCTTATTCACGTATTTATCCGTTTCTTTCTTATTCATGGAATACACTCATTTATCCATATATTTTGACCAACTCATCCTCACTATCCACGCATCTATCCGTTTCTCATATTGATCATACTCACTCATTTATCCAATTATATCGGAACAACTCATCTCTCCTATTCCACGCATCTATCCGTTTCGCATATTCATCATACACTAATTTATCCAATATATCGACTAACGCATCCTCCTATTCACGTATTCATCCCTTTCTCTCTCTCTCTCCTTACTGCCTACTTACAACAAGCTTCTCTTACGCCCGCATGCCAACGCACTGAACATAAGCCCTATACTTTTCCCCTCGTAAAGTTTTAGTGTTATTGTCTCTCCAGCATGTGATTCCAAAACAACCAAGGCGCAGTCGATGGCGTGACGTGGAGCTTACGGTGGGAGACAATTCCTGTGTTTGTGATTTTATAAAGAACAGATCGGAAGGTTCAAAAAAATGATTAAAAAAAGGTAGAGAGAGAGAGAGGGGAGGTGGGGTGGGGGAGGGGAGGGGGAGGGGAGGGAGGAGAGAGAGAGAGAGAGAGAGAGAGAGAGAGAGAGAGAGAGAGAGAGAGAAGAGAGAGAGAGAGAGAGAGAGAGAAGAGAGAGAGAGAGAGAGAGAGAGAGAGAGAGAGAGAGAGAGAGAGAGAGAGAGAGAGAGAGGGGTAGGGGAGGGGAGAGAAGAGAGAGGTAGGGAGGGGAGAGAGAGAGAGGTAGGAGGGAGAGAGAGAGAGGTAGGGAGGGAGAGAGAGAGAGTAGGGAGGGGAGAGAGAGAGAGGTAGGGGAGGGGAGAGAGAGAGGGTAGGAGGGGAAGAGAGAGAGAGAGGAGAGAGAGAGAGGTAGGAGGGGAGAGAGAGAGAGTAGGAGGGGAGAGAGAGAGAGGGTAGAGGGAGGGAGAGAGAGAGAAGAGAAGGGAGGAGAGAGAGAGAGAGAGAGAGAGAGAGAGAGAGAGAGAGAGAGAGAGAGAGAGAGAGAGAGAGAGAGAGAGAGAGAGAGAGAGAGAGAGAGAGAGAGAGAGAGAGAGAAAGAGAAAGAGAATGAGAGAGAGAGAGAGAGAGAACGAAATCCGCCTCTAACGAAATACACAACAGCCGATACCATGAACCGAAAACCCACTTCAGATAAACCCGTTTTAAGGAACAAGAGACACTTTGTTTTCACACTCTCGAGACCTATGGTACCCGAGGACATCGACCCGGATACATATAGCAATTACTGATAGCAAGTGGACCGATTGAACTCCCTTGATCAAAATCTGATCGTGTGGTAATTCAGACGACGTTGTATAATCTGTTGGTGTTAATTAAGAGGGGAAGGTGGTATACTGGCAATTAGAGATTGGACTTTCATTCTAATAGCTTTCCTTTATTTGTCTACAATCTCAATTATAAGTATTTGTATATGTTATGTTATGTTATATATGTAATGTATTATAATATATATACTATATATGTATATATTATATATGTATGTGTATGTGTTATGTGTGTGTGTTGTGTATGTGTGTGTGTGTGTGTGTGTGTGTGTGTGTGTGTGTGTGTGTTGTGTGTGTGTGTGTGTGTGTGTGTGTGTGTGGTGTGTGTGTGTGTGTGTTGTGTGTGTACGCGCGCGCGCGTTGCGGGTGGGGGGGGCGGAAGTCCAGCTATCCCTGCTGACCCGCGTTCGATCCCGCGCGCTGCCAGAGGATGGCAACCCGGGGCATTCCTTACACACAGGGGGGCTTAGAAGCAAGTAAGATGTGAACATATCACAGCAAAGAATATCCACGGTAACGAATGGAATATTACATGATTTAATATTTAATTTCTCTGTCTCTGTTTCTCAAACTCCACACACACCAATTCCCAAACTACGATTCCATTCAACGATACGTAATCACATATACACACAAACCATCCGAACACTTCCTTCAGAAATAAGTCCCTTCTCAATCCACAGTGAATCCTGACGCCCGTGAAGTCGAAAACGGAATCATCAAACCACCTACAACCACCTTTACTCAACTGGATGATCTCTTGCAAGCGTAAAGACAATGGCAATAAAACCGCGAAGGAAATCAAAGTCACACTCACATCACAAAAATGTCCTAATCTTCAAGCGTGTCTCCAAGATAAACTGCGCTTCGAGGAGATGTCAACAGACAGGCGGACACGGACACCACGGACCACGAACACCGGGCACGAACGAACGCTACCACGGCGGGGACACTGATAGGACATCAACACATACATAAATAAATACATACATACATACGTACGCACATGCCTACACACACACACAACATATATATATAAAATGTGTATGTGTGTGTGTGTGTGTGTGAGTGTGTGTGGGGTGTGTGTGTGTGTGTGTGTGTGGGTGTGTGTGTGTGTGTGTGTGTGTGTGTGTGTGTGTGTGTGTGTGTGTGTGTGTGTGTGTGTGTGTGTGTGTGTGTCGTGTGTGTGTGTGTGTGTGTGTGCGTGGTGCGTGTGCGGTGATCGGCTGAAATGCACTGACATCAGTCGGTGAAGTTGGGGAATCAGCAAGAGATAACTTTCCAATATATATATATATATATATATATATATATATATATATATAATATATATAATATTTTGTCATATGGAGGTAAACAATCACCACACGACCTGACCTCGGAGGGGAAAAGACTAAGGGACACTTAATTTAACACAAAAAACAACCATGTTTTCAGAGCGGGAGTTTCGTCATTCACACTGATAGCGTTATCAAAATCATCGCTATCATTATCATCATCCATCATCACTGATATTGTCAACTACCACTTGCCGTCATCATTACAGTCTAACATTACTCACACGATTTTACAAGTGTATTAGTATCTTTTTTACGTATATTTCCTCATCTAAATATCTATTGCATTCCTGTCATTCGTATGCATTTTCATTACGAAATTTTAAATATATGAATGAAGGAATTTTTATCTAATAACATCCAAAAGTTCATAGAAACATATATCAATTTTAATATAAAGCTATCCACGTTTATCTAAACGATCACTGGAATACAGCATAGTCATTTGCATACAGTATAAATCAGTGAATTAATATCGTGCATATATGACAATAGATAGATAAGCATACGGTCTGACACGGTTTTATTATCTCCGGTTATTTATAAATACTTCTAAGAGGTTGAGTATATCTTCTGTGGACATATTTTTTTTTTACTGGCAGTATTCCGAGAAACGTTTCATTGAGAGATAAGGAAGTCCGGCCGCACTACTTTACTACGCGGAAGGGTCCAAGAGTCGCTACCGTGTTGTGCGTCAGGTGTCGTCGGCAAGTTGAATAAAATTAGACAAAAATGCGTAGACACGAGTACATATGAATAAAGATGACGGGAAAACGATTAATGATAATTATATTAAACAGAAACAATAACTAAAAGCACAATATCGACAATTTAAGAGGGGAGTTGCCAATTAGGATTAAAATAAGATCAAGCCGCGAATCTTCCTAGGAGAAAAAATAGTAACAGCAACAACAATGAGTAATCCAACTGATAGCAAGAGATAAACACAGTCATTCAAGGAGCAACTTTGGAGACGGCCATGCCCTCATACCACTTCTCGTCTCCCTCCCACGCCTAAAACTCTCTCTCCCTTCTATCCTCTCCGCCACCTCCCCCCGCCCCCCCTACCATTACCCGAACCCTCCCCTACGGCTTTTCCTCTCCCAACGTAGGCACCCATCTATCAGCACTCACATCCCGAGGCACTTCCCCAGCCCCCGCCACGCCCCTCCCTCCCTCCATTTTTCGTCCCCAGCTCACCTTACCCCTCACTTTTTCCCACCTCGGTCCCACCTCCCGAAACTCCTGACCCTTTGGCGTCGTTCCTCCCTAGGCGCCTTCTACCCCCTTGGTACCCCTCCCGCCCTCCCTCCTTTTCCTTCTTGCCCTTGCGTCCGGTAAGAATCTTCGAGAGTTTCTGAAGCACAAACCTACTTGAAATCTGAGACTTGTTCGGGGCGGGAATGTTGTGGGAAGACCAATTGTTTTTTTTCTCATTATAATGTGCGCATGTTAATATCTCCTTATTTACTTATTAAAAAATATATATTGCTAATCTTATTTACGTTTTCTGTTTTGTTCATTTTTAAAATAACTGTGGAGAACTCGTTTTATTATTATTATTATATCAATAATTAATATATAAATTATATTATATATATAATATA
>NW_020872661.1:201467-203967 GCF_003789085.1 Penaeus vannamei
TTCGTGCCCTCTCTCTCTTCCTTACCCTCTCTCTCTCTTTCTTAACCCCTCTTTCTCCTTACCCTCTCTCTCTCTTCTTGCCTCTCTCTTCGTACCCTCTCTCTCTCTCTTTCCTTCTCTCTCTCTTTCTTACCCTCTCTCTCTCTTTCCTACCCTCTCTCTCACCTTGGCTATGGCTACCAGAGAAATAGTTGTTTAAATAAGCTGACTGTAGAAAGAGGTGATATAATTCGAAGCACAGCGCTCTCTTATGGCGGTTTGTTTTACTGTTTAAAATACTGTACTGTTGCTGATACTACTGTTATTGCTGTTTGTGCAGCACCTTTGACCGCGGCGAGTAAGTGGTTTGCATGGCCACAGCCGATATTTAGTGATTATTCCGTATTCATTTTCATTATTATTCATTCTCCATTGTGGTTCGGAATCTTTCATGGAATATGACATATCATTTCCCAAAGGCGCCAAGATCGTTAAGGTAGCGTGTTTCGTAGAGTTCATGTACACCTATGTGTGTATATATGAATATACGTGTGTGTGTGTGTGTGTGTGTGTGTGTGTGTGTAGTGTGTGTGTGTGTGTGTGTGTGTGTGATGTGTGTGTTGTGTGTGCGTTGTGTGTGTGTGTGTGTGTGTGTGTGTGTGTGTGTGTGTGTGTGTGTGTGTGTGTGTGTGTGTGTGTGTGTGTGTGTGTGTGTGTATATATATATATATATATATATATATATATATATATATATAATATATATATATATATTATATTCATATATATAAGGTGCATCTATAGGTAGATAGATTGGTAGATGAATAGATACTTATGAATAACAATCTATAAAAGTTTCTCTTCGCCCAGCGGGTTGGGGCTCGGGGGGCGGGGGGTGCCTCATCCTGCTCGTTCTCCAGCACCTGATCCTTCGTGTGGGAGGTGGAGGGAGATGGGGGGGGGAGAGTGTATCTCAAGCACCAGGGCAGAGGTTGTCCCTATTATGGAAGTGCGGGCGGCTTGCTGTCCTCTTATGGGCGTGGGGAAAGGCTCGGAGGAGACGGAGAGAAAAGGAGGGAGTGGAGAGAAGGAGAGGGAGAGGGGAGGGAAGGAGGATACACTGTGAAGGAGAAAGGAGAGGGAAGTGAGGAGGCGACGGAGGTCAGCGGCTGTGCCTTATGAGGGCCCCTTGTGAGGTCAGAGGAATTATTACATGAAGCTGAAGGAGGGAGTGGGAGGGGGTGAGCGGAGAGGGAAGGGGAAGGGGAGGCTCGAGAAGGGAGGGACGGGAGAGGGGGAAGTGGGGAAAGAGAGGGGAGTGGGCGGACGGGAGAGGTAGGGGGGGACGGGAGGGGGAGTGGGAGAGGGAGTGGGGGACGCGGAGAGGGGAGTGGGGGGACGGGAGGGGGGAGTGTTGCAAAGAAGGGAGTGGGGGAAAGGAGAGGGAGTGGGGGGGGGCGGGAGAGAGGAGGGGGAAAGGAGAGGGGAGTGGGGGGGATGGGAGAGGGGATGGGGGGAAGGGCGTGGGGGAGGAAGGCCCCCAAGAGCACAGTGTGTTCGTGGGCGGTTGTTTTGGCGCACTCGAGATAAGGGAAGTGAGCCAGGAGTGGTGGGAGGTATAAGAATTACAGGATGAAGCAATGGTAATAGTAATAATAATAATGATAATAATGAAACTGGCCGTGGTGACGGAATTAATTATATTAATATTGGTAATGAGGACCTGGAATACTAATGCAATTAGCCCCAATAATGACAGCATGATATATTCATAGAAAGGAGATAATGCCACACCTTTCTCAGCAATCAGGTAACTTGAACTCACACTGATTCCAAACACAAAACTTCAACATAACCATCAACCACGCGGATGTGTAAGCGTGACTGTTTATGCCTGTGTTTGTGTGTTGATGCCCGTCTGTCGGAATGCGGGGAATGATGGCGTGAAGACATGCAGGCTCTGGCACGTTAGCTCAGACCCAAGGCTAAGCAAAGAGTCTCACTGGCGCAGCAATATTGTGCTTCAGAGTGCGTGCGGCAGTGAAAGAATTGGTGTGAGGGGCACCAGGTTTTATTCAGTAACTCAGGACGTGGATGTGAATATTAAACATTAAGGAAGTCACACACACGCACGCAAAATGCCATGGGCCCTTCTCTTTACACGGAGACGCATAGGCCTATAACTGCCTTTACCACAACAAAGACACGTTTTACATACACTAGCGTGATTTGGTGGTGGGGGAGGTGGGGGAGGGTTATGGACATGCGCCCCCTCCCCCCGCATGTCTGTAGGCGTAAGGTGCGTGACTCTTTATGGGCCTCTCTCCTCCCCCCCCTCTCTCTCTCTCTCGCTCTCTTTCTTTCTTTCTTACCCCTCTCACTCTTTCACTCACTCTATCGCTCTTTCTTTCTCCCTCCTCTCTCTCTCTCTCTCTCCTCTCTCTCTCTCTCTCCTCTCTCTCTCTCTCTCTCTCTCTCTCTCTCTCTCTTCTCTCCTCTCCCTCACCTCGCTCTCTCTCTC
>NW_020872661.1:206467-208967 GCF_003789085.1 Penaeus vannamei
AAGAGGGAGGGGAGAGGGAGAGGGAGGGAGAGAGAGGAGAGAGAGGGAGAGGGAGAGAGAGAGGGAGAGGGAGAGGGAGAGAGAGAGGGAGAGGAGAGGGAGAGGGAGAGGGAGGGAGAGGAGAGAGGGAGGGAGAGGGAGGGAGAGGGAGAGAGAGGAGAGGAGGAGAGGGAGAGAGGAGAGAGAGGGAGAGGAGGGAGAGAGAGGAGAGAGGGAGAGGAGAGGGAGAGGGAGAGGGAGAGGGGAAGGGAAGAGAGGGGAAGGAGAGAGAGGGAGGGAGGAGAGGGAGGGGGAGAGAGGGAGAGAGAGGGAGAGGGGGAGGAAGACGAGGGAGGGAGGGAGAGAGGGAGAGAGAGGGAGAGGGAGGGAGAGACGAGAGAGGGAGAGAGAGAGGAGAGAGAGAGAGGGAGGAGAGAGAGAGGAAGAGAGAAGCGAGAGAGAAGAGAGAGAGAAAAGAGAGAGGAGAAGAGAGAGAGAGAGAGAGAGAGAGCCAAAGCATCTATCCAAACTGTCTGTGCTTCTATTTATGTAGGGGGCTGTCAGGCAAACTTTAGCGTTATACCCATGCCTGAAGGGCTGTGCCATCCTCACTGCATTATGAATATATCATCTAGCTGGTAAAAAGAAACATTTTATGTCACAAATCATGTCAAAGACAAGACAGAGTTATAATGATGCGATTAAAAAGTGTGAATCTCGTGGACAGTACTACTTGATCGATAAGATAGTTTTCGTGGCTACAAGTAAGTAATGGGTAAGACTATGCGACTTGGGCGCCTTGCACACTTGCACTCGTGATGTGAAACTGACTTTGCCTCCAAAACTGCACCCTGTACATCTTGTATAGCGCACTGATAGCCTATGCGTTGCCGAGTCAGTGTCTCCGGGACAGTCCATTATAGACTTTCTAGGGTGTGTCTATATCTGATGTCCCAGCGACACTCTTAATGCCAGATAGTATGGTAGGAGAGGGGGGGAGTGGATAGTGAGAAAGAGAGAGAGAGGAGAGGAGGGGAGGAGAGGAGGGAGGCCGCGGAAGAACAGGCGAGGGGGGGGGTGGAGAGGGGGGGAGAGGAGAGGGAGAGGGAAGGGAGAGGGAGGAGNGAAGGGGGAAAAGAAGAGGGGAAGAAAGAAAGAAAAGGGAAGGGAGAAGGGGGGAAAGAGAAAAAAAAAGGAAGGAGAAAAAGAGGGAAGGAAGAGAGAAAAGAGAAGAGAAGAGAGAGGAAGAGGAGAAGAGAGAGAAGAGAGAGAGAGAGAGAGAGAAGAGAGGAGAGAGAGAGAGAGAGAACTGGAGGAAAAGAAAGAATGAAAAACGAAAGAAAGAGAGAGAGAAAGAGAAATAGAGGGAAAGAAAGAATGAAAGAACGAAAGACGAACGAGAGAAATTCAAATTCACACAGGAAGAGAGGAGAGAGGGAGAACGGAAGAGAGGAAGCAGGGAAGAGGGGAAATCAGCCGAGGCGCACCAAGGGGGGGGGGGGAGGGGGGCAAAGAGGGGAGATGGGCGGAGCTAAAAGGCTAGAAGTGGAGCGTGAATAGTTCCATCTACAGGGGACACATTTCGGTTTTCTGAATGTGTAGATGGAGATTTAAATAAAGGAAGGGAAGACGGAAGGAAAGATAAAATATATTCTCCATTTTTGTTCTGTGTCTCTGTCATCGGGTATATATATTTTTTCTCCATATTTCCTTTCATCTTTCAATCCTCTATCCTTCAGTCCTTCATTGTTTTCTATCTCCTCTTTCGCTCCTTCGCCAGACTCTCTATCTCTTTCTCTCCATCTCTTCCCTCACTCCACCACTCTCCCTTATCTTTCCCGTTTCTCTCTCCTTTCTCTTCTCCATCCCTACCTATCTCCAACTTCTTCAGGTCCTCCATCCTTCTCCATCTATCCTTGCTTTCCCTATTCCATCTCCCTCTCCCCCGTCTTCCACTTCTATCTAAACCATCTTCCAATCTGCCTATCTCCCTGTCTCCATTTTCTTTGTTATCTCTAGATCAGTCTTCTCATTTCTCCCTTTCCTCTTCTCCATCCCTACCTATCTCCATTTATTTAAAATCCTCCCATCCTTCTCCATCTATCCCCTCCTTCCCTATTTCCATCCTCCAAGCCCTCCAATTCTACCGAAACCAATCTCCCAATCAGTCCATCTCCCTTTCCCATTTTCTTTGGTTATCTCTAGATCAGTCTCTCCCATTTCTCCTTTCTCTTCTCCATCCCTACCTATCTCCATCTATTTAAAAATCCTCCATCCTTCTCCATCTATCCCCTCCTTCCCTATTCCATCCTCCAACCCCCTCCAATTCTACCGAAACCAATCTCCCAATCAGTCCATCTCCCTTTCCCATTTTCTTTGGTTATCTCTAGATCAGTCTCCCACATTCTCCTTCCTCTTCTCCATCCCTACCTATCTCCAACCACTTCATATCCTCCATCCTTCTCCATCTATCCCCTCCTTCCCTATTCCATCCTCCAACCCCCTCCAATTCTACCGAAAC
>NW_020872661.1:218967-221467 GCF_003789085.1 Penaeus vannamei
AACAGTAAGGGCAGAAAAAGAGAAATAATAATCAATTATAATATATATATATATATATATATATATATATATATATATATATATATATATATATATGTATATATACATATACATATAATATATATATACATATATATAATATATATATATTATATATATAATATATATATATATACATATATATATATTATATATATATATATATATATATATATATATATATATATATATATATATATATATATATATATATATATATATATATATATTATATATATATATATATATATATATATATATATATATATATATATATATATATATATATATATATATATATATATATGTTATATATTGTATATATACATATATATATGTATATATGTATGTAATATATGTATATATATATATATATATATATATATATATATATATATATATATATATATATATATATATATATATATATATATATATATGTTGATGAATAATTAGATAGAGATATGAATAGACAGATAGGTAGTTCCATAGATATATGTCTAGTTACATAGATAGATATTTAGATAGAGATTGAGAGAGAGAGAGGGATGAGAGGGGGGGGGGGTCACGGGAACCAGAAGAGTAAGGAGAAAGAGAAGGAGGGAAAAGAAAATGTGTGAATAACAGTGGCATATTTTAAAAAATGCAAGGAATGAAATAATTTCACGCACACAGAGTACACACACACACAAAACGCACACACCTATACACACACACGCGCGCGGGCGCGCACAAATCACAAACACACATATACACACTTACACGAAGAAACATACTTGATAAAGTACAGTTCACTAAAATTCTCACCAAAAAAGAAAACGAGATATGAAAACGTTTACAAAATTCAAACCATTTTTAAGATCGAACTCCCAAAGATTTGCATAAAGTTGGCAACAGTGTTGACTACACCGTGTTCATTATGGCGGGAAAAAGTAGCATCAGAAAAATAATAGACCGAAAAGAATCATAACTTCTATAATGGATTACTCGCTAAACTTTCACATTCATTTTTTTCCAAAACATTTCTTTCAAATAAAAAACAACAACGAAAAATGAGAGATAAAAAAAACATTCCCCCAAAAATTCAAAATCAAACATGCCGGGAGGAAGAGGAGGGGATGGGGGGGAGGGGGGAGGGGGGGAAAAGGAGGAGGAGGGGTGGAGGTGAAGGAGGAGGAGGAGCAGATAGAGGAAGAGGAGGAGGGAGAATGAGGGAGGAGGAAGGGGAGGAGGGGAGGAGGAGGGGGAGGAAGAGGAGGCGGAAGAGGGGAGGAAGAGAAGGAAGAGAAGGAGGAGTAGGAGGGGGAAGAGGACGAAGAGGAGGAGGAAATATAATAATAATGATAATAATAATAAATAATAATAATAATAATAATAAATAATAATATAATAATAATATAATAAATAATAATAATAAATAATAATAATAATAATAATAATAATAATGATAATAATAATAATAATAGAAAGAACGTGAAGGAAGAGGAAGAGACGGAAAAGGAGCAGAGAAGGAGAGGGAGGGTACAGGAGGGGGAGGGGGGGAGGACAGGGCGAAGAGGGGAAAACAGTGAGAGAAAAAAAAAATGTTGCCAGCAAACAGGTACATCCGCTGACCTGCGGGCTATGACACTCACAGCTGTTGGCAAGGTGGGGCGGGGGGGGGGTGAGAGTTGGGGGAGTGAGCAGATGGGGGGGGGGTGAGCGTAGGGCTGAAATGGGGAGAGGGAAGAGGAGTGGGAGAGAGGTGAGAGTGAGAGGGGATGCAAAATAGGTGGGGGGAAGGTGAAGGTGAAAAAGGGGGGGAAGATAAATATGGAGGTAGAAGTGAAATGAAGAGGAATGAGTAATGATGATTGGGGTTAAGAGGGAATGGAGAGGGGGAGAGTGGGGGATGGAGAGGGATGTAGAGGAAGGGGGCTGAGCTAAGAGGGGGGTAGCAGGATGAAGAGGGGAGGGCTTGAGTAAGAGGGAAGGAGGGAGGAGTAAGTGCGTAGAGAGGTAAAGAAAGGGAAGAGGGAAGAGGGAAGCGGAGAGGGATGAGTGGGGAAGGGGAATGAATGGGAGAAGGGAGGAAAAAAAAACAAGAAAGAAGAGGAAAGAGGATGCGAAAAGGGGAATAAACGAGAGGAGAATAAAAGAACGCTGAGGAGGATGAGGAGAGGGAAGAGACGAAGAGATGAACAGAGAGGACAAGAGAGAAGAGAGATGACGATGTGAAAAAGGGGATTAACGAGAGGGAATGAAAGTATGCAGAGAGGGATGAGGAGAGGGAAGAGACGAAGAGAGAGGACAAGAGAAAAGAGAAAAGAAGCTGTGAAAAGAAGAAATAAACAAGGAATAAATAAAAGAGAGATGGGTGAAGAGGAAGGGCTACTATTTATTTATGACATTCTCTGCTGTCAGGAATGTTACTGATGTGATTTTTATAGCCATCGTTATCACTATGGCGAGGATAATAACA
>NW_020872661.1:223967-226467 GCF_003789085.1 Penaeus vannamei
CTTGCATCTCGAGACGTTATCGGGGCTGTTGTGCGTGGCTGCGGTGTGGACCATTCAAGTTATGCTTTTCATTCGCTCATTCCTTTAGAGGATTGATTCGTTCACAGCGCGCGAAAAAAAAAGTGATGATTAACGAGTTTGACCTCCCCACCGTACCACTCATTCATGGCGACGATTTATCATATGATCCAGGGGCTATGAGATCAGGATACCCGATCCCGCCTTAAGGTGTGCGACGAACTAGCCGTCGCCTCCTCTATTCCGGTTGGAAAATATTTGCGTCTTTCTCTCTTCTAACACCTCTGTCGGCCGTAAATTAAATCGCCCGGAGAGGCCTGTTGTCCCCAAAGCAGATGGGAAATTCCATTCTCTCACTAAAAGAATGAATGCGTGTAAGTCAACTCTCTCCCCATCCTTTTTACTCGCACGTCAGCTGCGTATCGGAGTCTCATCATCGATCCTTCCTCTTTCGTTCTCTTTTCTCGGTCCTCTCTCTCTGCTCACTCTATCCTCTCATTCCCCTGACGTCCCTGCTCTCTCTCTTCTCTCTCTCTCTCTCTAGCCTCCACATCTCGGGGCGGACAGGTAGCGTTTTCCATGGCAGACCCGCGTAGACGCCTTTCGTGCCGAGGGGAAGCCGGGCGGGTTTGTCCCGGCGCCCACTCCCCTCGAGAGCTCTAATAGAAATTAAGCAATTTTCGCGACCATATAAATGCAATTCCTCGGCGCCGCTCCGATACCTCTATATAACACCTTCATTTGGTTGAGGTAGTAACTGTCAGGTGAGGGATCGGGGGTGGTAATGTGGGTTAGTGTTTGTGAGAAAAGGGAGAGAGGAAAGAACCAGAAAAATTCATCTCCAGTTGTGAGTCACAAAGGAGGTAGAAGGGTGGGAGAAATAGAAGACGGCAGCAGGGAGATAGAGAGAAGGAGCGGGGAGGAAAGAGACGGAGAGGGAGATCTGGCGGGAGCAGGGGGGGAGAGAAACGAGGAGAGAAGAGAGTAGAGGGGAGAGGGAGCTTGAGAGACGGAGGGGGGAGAGGATGGATGGGAGGAGGGTGGGGCGGGAAAAGAGGGAGAGGAGGGGAGGAGAGAGAGGTTGAAGAGTGAGATGAGGAGGAGGGGGGAATAGATGGGAGAGCGGAGGGAGAAGGGAGAAGGGGGAAGGGGAGAAAGAGGGGAAAGGGGTTGGGAGATGAAAAGGGGAGAGGGATAGTGGGACGAAAGATGAAGAAAGAGAAAGAAGAGGGGAATCGGGGAGCACGAGAAGGGAAGAAAGAGAGAGAGCGGGTGTGGGGGGTAAGGATGAGGGGGGCAGAAGGATAGAGAGGAAAGGGAGAGAAGGGACGAAGGCAAGGAGAGAGAGAGAAGGGAGAAAGAGGGTGAGAGGAATGTGGGGAGAAGAGGGGGAAAGCGGAGGATAGCAGAGGATAAGCGGGAGAGGGCCAAGGCCCGGAGAGAGGAAGAGCGAGAGCGAGAGACAAGAGGAGAGAGGGAAAAGGGAGAGGGAGAGTAGAAAGGGGGAAAGGCGAAGGGGGAAAGAAGGCAGAGAAGGGAGAAGAGCCCGCGCGGACGACACGTGTGCTGGGGAGACGGGCCGAGAGCCGTACCCAAGCAAGACGGCCGGATTTGGAGGATGGTGAGGATAAAGGTCACCCCGATGCAGGGATGATGTTTTCGATGGAAAGCAGGATAAGACTAAGGGTAGAAGAAAGACCTTGCTACCCCACGAGCGAAGTTTAATAGTTATCGCGATTGTTAATTTATTAGCGTTTACGGTGGCCGAAGAACTTTTTGTTTTAAGGGAGAGGACGGCATATGGAAAAGGGAAGGAGAGGGGTGAAAGGGGAGCGATTTAAATGATGGGAATGCGAGAGGAGGAAAGGGAGAATAAAGGGAAAAGAAGAAAAAAGAGAGAACTTAGGAATAAAGAGAATTGTAATTATGAAGATGACAATAATGAAGTGATGATAATGATTATCATGATGATAGCGAAAATTGCGCTAGTCCTGGTAGTTCAAGCAACAATACTAATATCTGACAAGAAATACAGTGATTATAATGGTAACAACAATACTGATAATCTGTGATGATGATAGTAGTAATCATATTAATAAATATAGCGATAAACGTAATAAGAATTATGATAATGACGATAATTATGATATCAATAGTAATGATAATGATAATGGTGGTGATAATAACAATGATAATAGTAATAACAATAATAGTATGTTAGTGATAATGATGATGACAATAAAACAAGAATAATTATAGTTAGGATAATAGCAATAACAACAACAAAAATACAAATGACAAAAATGATAATAACAACAATGATGATGATGATAAAGGTATGATCATAATGTTAATAGCAATGATAATAAAATAAAATAATGATATTGATTATAATTGTTAATGATAATAGTAATGCTAATGATAAATCACAAGTATAATGATAATGGAAATAATGATGCTAATGATTATAGTGATAATGATA
>NW_020872661.1:236467-251467 GCF_003789085.1 Penaeus vannamei
TCTTCTTTAATTTTTTCACTCTTTCGTTTGCTAGCATTTTTCGCTCGTCTTGGCGTGTTGCTTTGTATTTTACTTTTATCGGTTTATTTCTTTCTCTCCTCCTTCGCTCAGTTCTTTTGCTGTTTTCTTTCTCCCTCTTCCGTCTATTCTCTCATCGTTTTCTTTCGTTGTCTCCTTCTTCGTTCATTTTTTTTACCGTTTTCTTTCATCCTCTCTTTCTGCTTTGATCGGTTTCTCTATTTTTTATCGTGTTCTTTCTGTCACTCCTACGCTTTACTCTTTTTATAATTTTCTTTCTGTCTCTCCTACGTTTTATTCTTTTTATCGTTTTCTATCCCTCTCTCTCTCTCTCTTCCTCATTTTCTTTCTCTTCATTTCCTCTCGTCTTTCATCGTCTTCTCTCTCTTCTTCCACTTCCTCTCCTCCTCTCCTTCCATCCTCTCCTCCACTCTCTTCTCTCTCTCTTATTTCCACCTTCTTTCCCCCTCCTCCCTCTTCCTTTCTATTTCTTTCATAATAATATCCGATACTAATGACGATAATTGTTACTTTCGACTAATAATCTTAATAATGATTTGATGACAGTGACAATGACAGCGACAGCAATTTCGTATGACAGTAATTGCGAGGATAATGACATTAATCTTAATAATGCTGAAAGTTAATATCAAGAACGTCAAAAAAATTTCACCCAATTGAAAAATCACTAAAGTTTTTTTGGTTATTATTATTGTTGATGTTGTTATAATGATAATGATGATAATGCGAATGATAATGATTATGATAATAATGATGATGATAGTAATAGTAATAGTAATAATAATAATAATAATAATGAATGATAATAATAATGATAATAATAATGATAATAATAATGAGGATAAAAATAATAATGACAATAGTAATAATAATAATAATGATAATAATGATAATAATACAATAATAATAATAATCATAATGATAGAAATGATAGAAATAAGATATCATAGAATGATAATAATAATAATAATAATAATAATAATAATGATAATGATAATGTAAATGATGATAATAATTATAATAATAATAATAATAATAATAATTAATAATAACGATAATAATGTATAATAGTAATAATAATAATAATAATATCATGAATAATAATAATAATCATCTTTTTCACTCCAATGGAAAATCACAAATTTTTTTTTTTTTTTTTTTTTTTTTTTTTTTTTTGATACAGACAATTTCTCACTTCCTCGAGTGAGAAAATGAGTCATGAGTCATGAGTCATGAGTCACGCGCATGAGGCAGCCACTTGCACTGTGATTCACCGAGCTCTGTCTTGGGGACTAGAATGCACATACGAATTTCTGGGGGATTAAAGTGCATGTTTAATAAGGATTAGTTTTATGACCGGACAGTGTGACGTGGAGTATATTTGATATCATTTTTCTTATTGTGATTTTTTCTTTTCTTTTTCTTCTTTCTTTATTTGTATTATTGTTCTGCTTGGTGGTGTTCGTCTACTTGGGTGTCTGGATTCATTTTTTTTTTTTTTTTTTTTTTCTTTGTCTCTTTTTCATCTTTCAGTCTTCTATTCTTTCTTTTCTTTTCTTTCTTCCTCTTTTCTTTTTTCTTTTTTCTTTTTGTCTCTTTCTCCTCCTTTTTCTTCTTCTTCTCCACCTTCCTCCTCCTTCACACCCCTCCTACTCTTCCTCTCTCCTTTTCTCTTTCTCTTCCACTTCCTCCTCCTTCTTCCACTTCTCTTCCTCCTCCTCCCCCTCCTCTTCCACTCTTCTTCTTCCTCCTCCTCCCTCTCTTCCACTTCTTCTTTCCTCTTTCCTCCTCTCCTCTTCCACTTCTTCTTCCTCCTCCTTCCTCCCCTCTCCTCTTCACTTCTTCTCTTCCTCCCTCCTCCTCCCCCTCCTCTTCCACTTCTTCTTCTTCCTCCTCCTTCCTTCCACCCTCCCCCTTTTCCTTTCCCCCTTATCCTCACATTTACCATATTCCCAACCCTTTTTTAATAACAAGCAAAAGAGGTAAGTGCAGAGAGTAGAGGGAGGGGGATAGGGGAGAGGGGGAGAGGGAGAGGGGGAAGGGGGTAAGTGTAGAGGAGGGGAGGGAGAGAGGGAGAGGGGAGGAGGGGAGAGGGGGAAGGGGGAAGTGTCATAGGAGGAGAAGAGGGGGAGAGGGGGAGAAGGGGAAATGGGGGAAGCGTCAGAGGAGGGAAGAGGGGGGGAGGGGAAGAGGAGAGGGGAAGGGGTAAGTGTCGAGGAGGGGAATGAGAAGGGGAAGAGGGTAAGTGTCAGAGGAGGGGAAGAGGGGGAGAGGGGGAGGGAGGTAAGTGTAAATTACCCCCCTTTTGTCTTTCATTCTCGAAAGGAAAAGGAGGATAAGAGTGCCCATGAAAGACAGGCGCCCGCCTCCTGTGGCACTTGATCCGCGCCGAGTGCCAGTGCGGGTGTAAGTAATGAACCGAAATGATAATGGGGGCGATAAGGGGTAAGGGGGGCCGGGCGGTGATAAGGGGAGGGTGGAGTGGTGGTGATAAGGGGAGGGTGGTGGGGTGGGGGTGATAAGGGGGAGGTGGGGTGTGGGTGTGATAAGGGGGCGGCGGGGGTGCTTAAGGGGAGGGTGGGGGGTTGATGAGGTATGAGGAAGGCTTGTGGTTCGTTGGGGGTGATTTGTGGTCGGTGTGTGGGTGGGGTAAAAAGGGGAGGAAGGAGGGGGGAGGAGGAAGAGGAGGAAGGCAGAGAGGAGGATAATAGATAGATATAATAGATAGAGAGAGAGAGAAGAGAGGAGAGGAGAGAGAGAAGAGAAAGAGAAAGAGAAAGAGAAAGAGAAAGAGAAAGAGCAAAGAGAAAGAGAAGGAGGAAAGAGAAAGCGAAGAGAAAGAGAAAGAGAAAGAGAAAAGAGAAAGAGAAAGAGAAAGAGAAGAGAAAAGGAGAAGACAAAGAGAAAGAGAAAGAACAGGAAAGAAAGAAAAACAGAAAGAAAGAGTCAGAGAAAGACAGACAGAGAGAAAGACAGAGAGAAAGAGGGAGGGAGAGAAGGAGGGAGCAAAAGAGACCAGCAGCGAGGGAGGGAGTGATATTGGCCTTGTCATATGAGGCTGCAGATTGACAGGGGGCAAAACACAGGCGCGAGACAATGTTTACGAGGGAAACTGATAGCATCAATGAGAGGACGGGAGAGACGGAGAGGAAGGGAAGGAGAGAAGAAAGGGAGGGGACCGAGGGGGAAGGAAGGGAGGGAAGAGGGAAGAAGAGGGCGGAAGACGGAGGGAGAGGGGAAGGAGGGATAGGAGGAGAGAGAGGGAGAAGGAAGGGAAGAAGGGAGGGAAGGAGAGTTGGGGGGGGGAGGAGGAAAGGGAAAGGAAGGGAGTGAGGGGTAAGGGAGAGGAGGAAGGAGGGTGAGGAAGGAGGGGAGAGGGGAAGGGGGAGAAGGAGGCGGAGGGGAGAAGGGGGAGAAGGGAAGGGGAGGGCGGAGGGAAGAGGGGGAAGGAGGGAGTAAAGTGAGGGAGTATGGGTGGGAGAGGGGGACGGAAGGGGAACGAGAGGGAAGAGGAATAGGAGGAAGGGGAGAGAGGAGAAAGAGGAGAGACGGAGAGGGGAGAATGGGAAGGAGGGAGGGGAGAGAGATGGGAAAAGGGGAAAGGGTGCAGAATGGAGAGAGGGAGAGGAGGGGAGGATGGGAAAAGTGAAGGAGGGAGAGAGAGGGGAAGGACGAGAAGAGAGAATGAGAAAGGATAGAGAAAAAAGAGAGGGAAGAAGGAAAAAGGGCAGGTGGAGGGGAAGGAGGATGGTGGAGATGGAGAATTAAGTGAAGCGAAGAGCAAGCGGGGAAGATAGGAGAAGCAAAAGGGGGAAAAGAAATTTAAGAAAGAGGAATAGAGAAGATGAAGAAAGAACAGAGATGGAGAGGAAAAGAGAATCAGAAAGAAGCAAAAAAAAAAAAAAAAGAAGTAAGAATAAAACAGGGAGGGAGAAAAGAGATAGATTGAGAATTAGAAGAGAAAGGAGAGAAGAGAGAGAGAGAGAGAAGAGAGAGAGAGAGAGAGAGAGAGAGAGAGAGAGAGAGAGAGAGAGAGAGAGAGAGAGAGAGAGAGAGAGGAGAGAGAAGAGAGAGACGAAAATTGATAGACAGATAGAGAGAAAGGAAGAGAGAGAGAGAGAGAGAGAGATGAGAGAGAGAGAGAGAGAGAGAGAGAGAAGAGAGAGAGAAGAGAGAGAGAGAGAGAGAGAAAGAAAAAAAGAGAGAGAGCATGAGAGAAAGAAGAAAGAAGGAAAGGGGAAGATCAAATCAGAGAGTGGGAGAGATAACAGCAAAAAACAAGAAAAAAAAACAAAAAAACGAAAGAGGGAATAATTGTGATTTTGAGAAATAAAAAGAAACAGACACAGATTGAGAATGCAAACGACTTCTCGCAAAAGGAAATCTAATTGCGTTTTGCACAGAATGAACATGTGAGAAAGAGGGAGAGAGGGAGAGAGAGAGAGGGAGAGGAGGAAGACAGAGAGAAAGAGAAGGAAGGAAAGAGGAGGACGGAAGGAAGGAAGAAAGGAAGGGAGGAGAGAAGGAAAGAAAGAAGGAAGGGATAAGGAGCGAGGAAGGGAGGAAAGGAAGAGAAGGAGGGGGGAAGGAGAGAAGGAGAGAATGAAGAAGAAAGAAAGAAAGAAGGAAAGGAAGAGAGAAAGATAAGAAGAAGTAAGAAGAAGGCAAATTAAGAGACGAAGTATTCACTAATACATATTTTTTTCCTACGCCGTTTGTGTGACCCTCAACCGGCGTCCGAACAAAATCTTTCTCTCTCTCTCTCGCTCCCGGGCCCACACTTTCACCAGATCTCTCAAGTCCTAAGCGTGCCGGGCCCACACTTTCACCAGATCTCTCAAGTCCTAAGCGTGCCGGGCCCACACTTTCACCAGATCTTCTCAAGTCCTAAGCGTGCGGCCCCCTGTCCCTCTCTCTCTCTCTCTCTCTCTCTCCGCTCCCGGCCCACACTTTCACAAATCTCTCTCTCTCGCTCCCGGGCCCACACTTTCACCAAATCCCTCTCTCTCTCGCTCCCGGGCCCACACTCACAGATCCCGGGCCCCACACCACCAAATCCCCTCTCTCTCGCTCCCGGGTCTCTCAAGTCTAAGCGCTGCCGGGCCCACACTTTCACCCAGATCTCTCACAGTCCTCAAGCGTGCCGGGCCACACTTTCACAAACCCTCTTCTCTCTCAGCCTCCCGGGCCACACTTTCACCACCATCCCTCTCTCTCTCGCTCCCGGGCCCCACCTTTCACCAAAATCCTCTCTCTTTCGCTCCCGGGCCACACTTTCACCAAATCCTCCTCTCTCTCTTCTCTCCGTTTTCCACACTTTCACCCAAATTCCCTCTCTCTCTCTCTCTCGCTCGGGCCCACACTTTCACCGGTCTCTCAAGCCTAAGCTGACAGCCTGAGCGATGCGGCGATGGCTGGAAATGTCTGTTTGTCGTCACTCTTAATTTGTTGCTGTTCTTTGCTTTTATCGCTTGGCGGCAGTTTTGGTTTTTTTTCAATTTCTTTTTCGTGATTTCTTTTGTTTTTTTTTCTGGAATTTTTGAAGAGAGAGAGGGGAGAGAGGGGAGAGACGAGAGAGAGGGGTGTTGAGGAGGGGGGAGAGGGAGAGGAGTGAGGAGAGTGAGAGGGAGGGGAGAGGGAGAGGGAGAGGGGGAGGAGGAGAGAGGACAGAGAGAAAGAGAAGAAAAGAAAGAAAGAAAGAAAAGAGAACGAAAGAAGGAAGAAAGAAGTAAGGAAGGAAATTAAGAGACGAAGTTATTCCATAACACATATTTTTTTTTCTGCGCGTTGTGTGACCTCAACCGGCGTTCGAACCAAATTCTCTCTCTTTCTCTCGCTCCGGCCCACACTTTCACCAAATCCCTCTCTCTCTCGTATTCACTAAAATTCCTCTATTCCTCCATCACATTCTCCTCCTCTCTCTCTCGCTCCCGGGCGTCTCTCAGTCTAAGCGTGCCGGGCCCACACTTTGATTCTCGTGACCACTTTAACCAGGTCTCTCAAGTCCCGGGTGAGTCTCTCAGTCCTAAGCGTGCCGGGCCACCGCATTCACTCCGTCTCTCTCTCGCTCCCGGCCCACACTCTCTCCTCCTCGCTCCGGGCCACTCACCCAATCCCTCTCTCTCTCGCTCGCCGGGCCCACACTTTCACCAATCCTCTCTCTCTCTCACATCTTTCACGCATGAAAGTCCCTCTTCTCTTTCGCTCCCGGGGCCCACACTTTCACAGGTCTCTCAAGTCTAAGCGTGCCGGGGCCAACACCTGTTCACCAAATCCCTCTCTCTCTCGCTCCCGGGCCCACACTTTCACCAAATCCCTCTCTCTCTCTCTCCGGCCCTTTCACCAAATCCCTCTCTCTCTCTCGCTCCCGGGCCCACAACTTTCACCTCTCTTTCTCTCTCGTCCCGGGCCCACACTTTCACCAAATCCCTCTCTCTCTCTCCCCCGGGCCCACACTTTCACCAACCATCCCTCTCTCGTCTCGCTCCCGGGCCCCACCACACTTTCACCAAATCCGGCTCACTCAACAATCCTCTCTCTTTCGCTCCCGGGCCCACACTTTCACCAGGTCTCTCAAGTCCTAAGCGTTTGTGTTCTGGGCCTTGACACTTTCATCCAAATCCCTCTCTCTCTCTCGCTTCCGGGCCCACCTGTGCACAAAATCCCTCTCTCTCTCTCTCGCTCCCCGGGCAACACTTTCACCAAATCCCTCTCTCTTCTCGCTCCCGGGCCCACACTTTCTAGCCAGTCTCTTCAAGTCCTAATCGGTGACAGCCTAGGCGATGCCTCGCGATGGCGGAGAATCGTTGTTCTGTCGTCACCCTAGATTCTGGTACTGTACTCGTTTTGGTGTGTTTCTTTTTAATTTCTTCGTTCTGATTTCTTTGTTTTTTTCTGGTATTGTGTGTGAAAACGGCAGAGGAGAGGAAGAGGGAGAGGAGAGCAGAGGAGAGGGATGAGGGAGAGGGAGAGGGAGGGGAGAGGAGAAGGGAGAGAGGAGAGAGGAGAGAGAGAGCGGGAGAGGAGGAGGAAGGAGAGAGGGAGAGAGGAGAGGAAAAGAGAGAGAGAGGAGCAGAGAGAGAGGAGACGAGAGAAGAGACGAGAGAGGAGAGACTGAGAGAGAGAGGAGAGAGAAGTGAGAGAGAGAAGGTGGAGGGAGATAAGGGAGGGAGGGATAGGCATCATGAGATGGGTTTGGGGAGGGAAGAATAAGAGAAGAGAAAAGAAGGAGAGAGACAGACAGACAGACAGGACAGACAGACAGACAGACAGACAGACAGACAGACAGACAGACACAGAAGACAGACAGCTTAACTTGTCAGATTTATTGAGATCCGTGTCTGCATCTCGAAGATTAAAGTTTACTCGCTCCAGTTATTCTCGAGCAGGACTAAAGATTTCTTGCTCTATTAAATTCCACCTATTTTAAGGAAAAGGAGAGAGAAAATGGGAGCTGAGAAGAAGAGAGAAAGAGATGAGAGGGAGAGAAGAGGGAATGGGTCGAGGAAGGGGGGGGGATAAGAGGGAGGAGAGGGAGAAACAGGGAAGTAGGAAAGACGGAGAAGAAGAGAGGGAGAGAACGAGGAAGAAAGGAGGAATTAAGGAAGAAAGAAGGTAAGAAGGGAAGAAGGGAAAAAAAAGGCAAGTAGAAGAATAAAAAGAAGAATAAAATGATGAGACCAGAATGTTAAATGAGTAAAAAATGTGATGAAATGCCATTACTAAAAGGTGAAATTGCAATATGAATGATTGCAAATATAGGGATTATACTAATGATAATGCGGCAAGAGTATGATGATGATTATTATGATGATTATTGATGTGATTTTATGATGTTTATATGATGATGGGTTATTGATTATTAAAGAATCAGTTATGGTGTAATAGTAATAGCCTTATATAATGAAATGATGTTACAATTGCGTTTGCTTTCATATTAGCTAATGATGATAATTAATAGTTTAATAGAGTTCATTAATGGACGAATATGATTGGATATACTGATGTAATGATTATAATACTAATAATAATTATGATTGATGTATAATAATGTATGATAATGTAATATATATAATAATGTATAATATACTAATAACTTTGATAATACTAAGATCATTTGATATCTAATACAACGTTATCCACGAACAACACCAGAATAGCGTGAACAGCGACAGAGGATAAGAAAGACAATAATACAGTCAATTCTCGCCGCTCCGCGTCTCACGCAGTTCATTACGAAAGCAGATTATCGACGGAAATTCTTTGTGTAGTTTCCCCTGCAAGCTTGCGGTTTAGATTATCACAGTCAGTGGTCGTCGTGCCAGGCGTCTCTTCGCGCCATCTCGCGGTCCTCCCTCTGCTCCCCCTCTGCTTCTTTTCTTTCCCTTCTTCTCCTCCTCCTTCCTTGCCCTTGCTCTTCTTCTTCTCCCCCTCTCTTCTTTCTCCTTGTCTTTCTCTCTCCCGCTCCTTTCTCTCCTCATTCCACTCCTTCCTTTTCTCGTCTATCTGCCTTTCCCTTGTCTTCTTCTCTCCCTTCCTCTTCCTTCTTCTCCTAGTCTGTCTCTGTCCCGGCCTTCTTCCTTCTCTTCCTTCCCTTTTTCCCTCCTTCCTCTCTTTTCTTCTCGCTCCCGCGCTCCTTTCTTCTCCTTTCTTCCTCTCCTTCCTGTTTCCGTTCCTTGTCCTTCTCTCCCCCCCGCTCTCCTTCCTTTCTTCTCTCCTCTTCCTCTTCTTTTCTTCCTTCTCTCCCTCCTACTTCCTTCTCTATCTCCCCCTCCGCTCTTGCTTCTCTCCCCCACCTCTCTCCCTGATCTTTTCTCTATTCGACTTCCAACTCCCCCCCAGTACTCCCTACATCCTATTTGACCATTTAATTCTCATTTTTTCTTGTTTTGTCCTTCCTATTCCTCGTGGTATTCTTCTCCTCTCTCTTTCTCATCTCTCTCTCAGTCCGGTACCTTCCACCTCCCTCCCTCTCTCTCTTTTCAGTCCCTCTCTCACTCTCCTTCGCTTCTCCCCTCCCTCTCCTCTTACTGTCTGCAATCTGTGCCACAGTGCTGCTTAGTCCGGATGTGAGATGAGGTAACTTGCGCACGTCTCTGTCTGCATGCCGGGGGGGGGCGAGGGGGGTTGCTCTGTCCATGGATAGGAAGGAAGCGGGCTAAGAGGTGAGGTAGGCGAGAGAAAAACTNGGAGAGGAGGAGAAGAGGAGAGAGAGGAGAGACGACGAGGAAGGAGAGAGAGAGGAGATGAGAGAGAGAGAGAGAGAGGAGAGAGAGAGAGAGAGAGGGGATGAGAGAGAGGGAGAGAGATGAGAGAAGATAGAGAGAGAGATAGATGAGAGAAGAGAGAGAGAGATAGAGAGAGAAGAGATAGAGAGAGAGGAGAGAGAGAGATGAGACGAGAGAGGAGAGAGAGAGAGAGGGGGTGAGAGAGAGAGGGGAGAGAGAGAGGGAGAGGAGAGGGGGGGGAGAGAGAGAGGAGAGAGAGAGAGAGAGAGAGAGAGAGAGAGAGAGAGAGAATGAGAAGAGAATGGGAGAGAGAGGAGAGAGAGAGAGAGAAGAGGGGAGAGAGGAGGGGAGAGCAGAGAGAGAGAGAGAGAGAGAGAGAGAGAGAGAGAGAGAGAGAGAGAGAGAGAGAGAGAGAGAGAGAGAGAGAGGAGAGAGCAGAGAGGGGAGAGAGAGAGGGACGAGAAAAGAGGGGGAGAGAGGGAGAGGTGAGGAGAGCGAGAGAGGGTGAGAGAAAGCAGAGGGAGAGGGAGGAAAGAGGAGGAGAGAGAGGTGAGATAAGAGCGAGAGGGAGAAGGGACGGAGAGGGAAGAAAGAGGAGAGGGAGAAAGAGGGGAGAGGGAAGGAAGAGGAGAGGGAGAAAGAGGGAGAGGGAGGGGAGAAAGATGGGAGAGGGAAAGAGGGAGAGGAGAAGAGGATGTAGGGAAAGAGGGAGAGGGAGAAAGAGGGAAGAGGGAGAAAGATGGGAGAGGGAGAAAAGGAGAGGGAGAAAGAGGGAAGAGGGGAGAAGAGGGAGAGGGAGGAAAGAAGGAGAGAGGAGGAAAGAGGGAGAGAAAGGAGGGAGAGGAGAGAGAGAGAGAGAGGAGAGAGAGAGAGAGAGAGAGAGAGAGAGAGAGAGAGAGAGAGAGAGATGAAGAGAAGAGATGGAGAGAGAGAGAGATGAGAGGTGAGAGGGGAGATGGAGAGGAGAGGAGAGGGGAGAGGAGAGGAGAGGGAGAGGAGAGAGAGAGGAGAGGGAGAGATGAAGCGTAGAGGAGAAGAGAAGGAGGAAGAAGGAGCGAGGAAGGAGAGACGGAAGGAGGAAGAAGGACAGAAGGAGAGAAGGAAAGGAAAGAAGGAAGAATAAGGGCGACGGAAGGGAGAGAGGGAAAAGAAGGAGATAAGAAAGAAGGAAAGAAAGAAAAAGGGAAGGAAAGAAAGAAGAGAACGAAGAAGGAAAGTAAAGAAGGTTAAATTAAGAGACACAAGTATTCACAAAACATATATTTTTTTCCTACGCCGTTGTGTGACCGCCTCAACGGACCAGTTCGAACATAAATCTCTCCTCTCATCTCTCGCTCCGGCCCACATCTCTCAACCAGGATCCTCCCTCTCCTCTCTCGGCTCCCGGCCCACACTTTCACCAAATCCCTCCTCTTCACTCGCTCCCGGGGGCCCACACTTTCACCAATCCCTCTCTCTCTCTCTCGCTCCCGGGCCCACACTTCACCAACATCCCTCTCTCTCTTCGCTCCCGGGCCCAAAACTTTTACCAAACCTTCTCTTCTCATCTCTCGCTCCGGGGCCCACACTTTTCACCCAGATCTCTCAAGTCCTTAACGTGACAGCTGAGCGATGGCGGCGATGGCGGGAGAATTGTCTGTTTGTTCGTCACTCTTAATTCTGTTACTGTTCTTTGCTTTTATGCTGGCGCAGTTTTGGTTTGTTCTTCTCCAATTCTTTCTTTTCGTTTTCTTTTGTTTTTTTTCTGGAATTTTTGGAACGATGAGAGAGGGAGAGAGGGAGAGAGGGAGAGAGGGAAAAGAAAGAAGAGAGAGAAGGGAAGAGAAGGGAGAGGAAAGGAATCAGAAGGGGAAGGGGGCGAAGGAGGAATAGAGAGAGAAGAGACGACAGACAGACAGACAGACAGCAGACAGACAGACAGACAGGACAGACAGACAGGATCAGACAGACAGACAGGACAGAACTGACAGGAGACTTACTTGTCAGATTTTATTGAACCGTGTCTGCATCTTCGAAAGGATAAGTTACTCGCTCCAGGTTATTTCTTCACGACTAAAGATTTCTTTGCTCTATTAACATTCCACCTATTGGAGAGAAGGAGAGAAAGGGAGCTGAGAAAGAAGGGAGAAAGTGGGGGGAGAGGAGAGAAGGAGGGATATGGGCGAGGTAAGGGGGGATAGAGGAGGGAGAGAAGGAGGGAATGGGCGCAGGAAGGGGTGGAGGAATAGAGGGAAGCGGATGCAGGGAGAGAGAGTATAAGGAAAGAGGAAAGGCGGGCAAGAGTAAGAGAGTGAGAAGAGGGTGAGGGAGAGATAGTAGTTAAGGAAGAAGAGGAGGAAAGAAAGGAAGGAAGGAACGAAGTAAGGAAGAAGGAAGAAAAAAAGGAAGAAGGAATAATGTAATAATGATAATATAATGATAATACTGACAATAATGATAATGTGATAATAATGAAACATGATAATTACTAATGGATGGGCGATAATGATATATTACTAGTGTTAATGATATACTAATAATCATGATAATGATAACAACGACGTTAATCGACGAAACAACACAAAAATAGCGATGATAAAACAGCGACAGGCCAGGAAAGATAAGAGACAAAATACAGTCCTTCCTCGCCGGCCTCCGCTCGTCACGCAGGTTCATTACGAAAGCAGAATACACGAAATTCTTTGTGTGAGTTCCTGCAACTTCGGTAGATTATCACAGCTCCGTGTGTCGCTCGTGCCAGGCGGTCCTTGGCTCGCCCCTCCCCCTCCCCCTCTCTTTCTCTTCTCGTCCCCTTGCCTCTTCTCCTTCTCTTCCTCCCCGCTCTTTCTTCTCTCCCCTTCTTCCTTCTCCTTTGTCTTTCTCTCATCCTCCCCCCGCTCCTTCTTCTCTCCCTTCTATCTCCCTCCTACTCCTTTCCTTTTCCTTCTCTCCCTCCTCCGTTTCTTCTCCTTCTCTCCCCCCCCCCGCTCCTTCTCTCTCTCCCTCCCATCCTTCCTTCTCCTTCTCTTCCCCCTCCTCATCCTCTTCTTCTCCTCCTCTCCCCCGCTCCTTCTTTCTTCTTCCTTTATCTATTCTCTTCTGTCTTTCCTTCTCCTCCCCTGCTTTCCTTCTCCTCTCCCTCTATTCTCTCTTCCTTGTTCTTTTCTCTTCCCCTCCTCCCGCTTCTTTTCTCGTCCTTCCCCTTCCTTTCTGTTCTCTCCCCCTCCTCTCCTTTCTCTTCCTTCTTCTCTCCCCCCTCCTCCTCCTTTCTTCTCCTTCTCTCCCCTTCCTTTGCTCTACTTCCTTCCCTCCCCCGGCTCCTTCTTCCCCTCTCCCTCCCCCTCCTTCCTCTCTCTCTCCCTCTTCCTCTCCTTCTCTCCCTCCTCCTTCTTCTCTTCTCTCTCCCTCCCCCGCTCCCTTCTTCTCTCCCCCTACCCCGCTCCTTCTTCTCCCCCTTCTCTTTTGTCTTTCTCCTCTACTTCACTTCCCCACTCCCCCCCCCCCCGTCCTTCCTCTCATGCCTATTTCTGACTCATTTTAATTTCTCTTTTTTTCTTGTCGTTTGTCCTCCTATCCCTCGCTTGGTATTCTCCTCTCTCTTTCTCCTCCCTCCTTCCTCCTCCTCCGGTACCTTACCACCTCCCCCCTCACTCTCTCTCTTTCAGTCCTCTCTCTCTCCTCTCCTCTCCTCTCCCCCTCCCCTCCCCCTCTTACTGTGCCATCTGTGCCACAGTGCTGCTGAAGGTACCCGGATGTGATGATGTACTTCGAGGCACTGTCCATCTGTGTGCCATGGCCGGGGGGGGGGGGGGGGGAGTGGCTCTGTCCATGGATAGGAAGGAAGCGGAGAGTAAGAGGGTGAGGGTAGGGGAGAGAAAAAAAAAGAAAGAAAGAAAGCAAGAAAGAGGAAAAGAGAAAGTAAACAGATAGATATAGACATAAATATATTATAGAGAGAGAGACAAAGAAAAAAGAAATAGGCAACGAGAGAGAGAGAGAGAGAGAGAGAGAGAGAGAGAGAGAGAGAGAGAGAAGAGAGAGAGAGAGAGAGAGAGAGAGAGAGAGAGAGAGAGAGAGAGAGAGAGAGAGAGAGAGAGAGAGAGAGAGTGATAAAAAGAGAGAAAAAAAAAGATGACATAGAAAGAGGGAAAGATAAAGACGAGGGAAACAAGGAGAAGAAGGACGAGGTGGGCCCCCGTCAGCAATCTTAGCCGCCAGCTCTTCCCGAAGGCAGAGAGCGATACAGGAAGACACGGGATAGGAATACGGCCAAAAACAACTAGCCAGGCCGGTGGAGACTCCTCGTCAGACTCCATCTTATCTGCCGTTCCCGATAAGGCGAGTCTCAGCACTTTGGTTTTGGATCGTTATCTGTCGAGAGGAGGTCAAGAGATGTACCTTCGGGCACGGAGCCAAGGCGATGACCTCTTCCTCCTCCTGTGTCCTGGTTCTCTTCTCTTCTTCCTCCTTCCTGTGCTCTTTCTCCTCCTTTTCTTTCCTCCGCCTGTGCCTGGTTTTCTCCTCCTCTTCTTCCTCCTTCTGTGCCCCTTCTTCCTTTCCTCGTCCTGTGTTCTCTTCTCCTTCTCCTCTTCATCTTCCCCGTACCCCTTTTTTTCTCTTCCTGTGTTCCCTCCTCCTCCTCTTCCTCGTCCTTCTGTGCCCCTTCTTCCTTCTCTTCCTGTGTTCCCTCCTTCTCCTTCAGTGTCCCGTCTCCTCTTCCTCCCCGTGTCCTGCTTCTCCTCCTCTTCTTCCTCCCCTGTTTGTCCCCTTCTTCCTCCTCTTCCTCCTCCTCCTCCTCCTCCTCTCCCTCTCTCCTTCTCCTCTCTCCTCCTCTCCTCCCTCATCCTCCTCTCCCTCCCCTACTCCTCCTCCTCCTCCTCTCTCTCCTCCTTCCCTCCCTCCCTCCCTCCCTCCCTCCTCCTCCCTCTCCATCCCTCCTCACGACACACTCTCTCCTCATTCCACTCCAAAAAAAAAAAAAAAAAAAAAAGAAGGTAACTCATCCACTCCCCCCTCCCCCCCCAAAAAAAAAAAAAAATCCTTTAGTGGGTAACTTATCGATTAGCTTTCGACTCTGTTAGGGATGAGAGAGCCTATCGCGCTGATGTAGACACTAGGAATGGAATCTGGAACAACGCAAGAGGCTGGGAATGGGAGAGTGAGTTTGGTGGGAATGCGGTTTGAACGATTGTCTGAGATGGAACGGGAGTAAGGTGGGAATGGGGAGGGAGGGAGGAGGGAGGGAGAAGAGGGAGGGAGAGGGAGAGAGGGAAAAGGGAGGGAAAGGGAGAGGAAAAGCGGAAAGAGGGAGGGAAACACGAAAGGATTGATAGGAAAAGAGAGAGAGAGAGAGAGAAGAGAGAGTTTCTCTCCCCCCCTCCACCCTCTATTTTCCAAAAGGGGGGAGGAGGGAAGCAGAAATCTCCCCCTCCCCTATTTTCCAAAGAAGGGACAGAGAAAAGGGGAGAAAATTTTCCCCGCTCGAAAATGGCAACGAGCGTATTTCTAGCGACTGACTGAGGACTTGCCGGCGACAGCTCATCACGTCGGATGGGCAATTGGGTCTCGTTTTAATGATTGAATTTAATCCGAGCTTCATGGAGGCTATCCCTGGTCCGCCATTCGGTTCTACGCGACAGAGAGCGCGGGCGGGGATTCGTTTAGTTTTAAGGGGGAGGGGGAGGGGGGTAGGGGAAGGGGAGGAGGAGTGTCTTTGGGTTTGTTGTTTTTTCGGGTGTTGGAGGCTGTTGTTGTC
>NW_020872661.1:261467-266228 GCF_003789085.1 Penaeus vannamei
TTTTTTTCTTTCTTTCTTTCTTTTCTTTGCTTTTAGTCGTCCTGTTATTTTTTTTCCTTTCTTATTTTTTTATCTATTAGTCGTCTTGTTTTTTTTTTCTTTCTTTCTTTCTTTTCTTTAAGCTTTTTAGTCGCCTTGTTATTCTTCTTCTTCTTCTTATTTTTTTTTTTAATGCTAGCGTGTTTTTTTTTTTTCTTTTTCTTTTAGCTTTTAGTCGTCTTGTTATTTTTCTTTCTTTCTTATTTTTTTTTCTTTTAATGCTCGCGTGGTTTGTCATTGGTACCGCGGCGAGAATGTTGTAATTGCACCCTCGCTTGTGTACATGTCATCTCGGCTTAAACATTGTCATTTTTTGTCTGGTTGTGAGGGAGTGAGGTGGCGTGAGGGAAGGGGGGTGGCGGGGTGCGGGGGAATGAGAGCTTAGGATGGGGGGGGGGATCATGACGGGGAGGGAAGAGGAGGGGGCCGGGCGGGAGGGGGGGGGGGGGAGAGAGGGAGGTAAGGAAAGGGTAAAGGAGGGTGGAAGGGGTGGGCGAGGGAGAGGGAGATACAGAAGGGGGGAGGGGGGGAGGGAGAGGGAGGGGGAAGGAGGGAGAGGAAGAAAGGAAGAGGGAGAGGGAGAGAGAAGAAGAAGGGAGAAAAAAGAGGGAGAGGGAAAGGGAGGGAGAGAAGGGAGAGGAAGAAGGAAGAGAGGAACAGAGGGAGAGGACGAAAGATAGGGACAGAGAAAAAGTGAGGTAAATGATTGTAATCTGAGATAATGCTTTTTCAGTTTAATCTTTCAACATCTGTGTCCCTCTTTTCCCCTTCTTATCTCTCCCCTTCTTCTTCCTCCTTTCCTCCTACTTTTCACCTTCTCGTCATTCCACCGTCCCTCCTCCTCCTCCCTCTCTCCCTCTCCTCCTCCTCCTCTTTCTCTTCTCCATCTTCTCCCCACTCCCTTTTGCTCCTCCCCTCCTCCCCCTCTCCCCCTCTTTTCCCACCATCTGCCTTTCCTTCCACTCTTCCCTTCCCCCCACATTTATCTCCTCCTCCGTCTCATCTCCTCCTTCATCCTTCTTTCTCTCTATCCACCTCTTTTCCTCCCCCTCTCTCCTTCTCCCTTATTCATCTCTCTCCTCCCCCTCTCCCCATCCCTCCCCTCCTTTCCCTCTCTTCTTCCCCTTCCTCCTCTCCCCCGATCACCTCTTCTCCCTCTCCCTCTTCCTCTTGTCATCCGCTTCTCTTCCTATTTTCTCCATCTCCTCCCTTTCACTGCTTCTCTCCCACTTCTCTCTTTCCCTGTATTCCTTTTCTCTCATTCTCCCCCTTCTCCTCCCTCTTCTATCTCCCTCCCACTCCCCTATCCATCATCTTCTCCTCCTCTTCCTCCCACTCTCTCCCTATTATCTTCTTATCCTCTTCCTTCCCTCCACCTCCTCCTTTCTTCTTCCTTCTCGCTTATATCTCCCACTACTCCCCATATCCATCTCCTCCTCTTCCATCTTCTCTTCTTCCTCCTCCTTCCCTCCCTCCCTCCTCCTCCTCCTCCACTTCCTCCTTCTATCTCTATCTCCCCACCTCCCTATCCTACTCCTCCTCCCTCCTATCCCTACCCGTTCCATCTGTCCACCACCACCACCACCTCCCCCTCTCCTCCCTCCCTCCCTCCTTCCCCTCTTCCTTCCTCTCATCTCCTTCCCTCCATCTCCCACCCCGCTCCCCTCTCCACCTCCACCTCTTCCTTCCCCCTCCCTCCCCCGCATTACCCACCTCCCTCCCATCTCCCACCCACCCCCCTCTCCACCTCCTCCTCCTCTCCCCTCTTTCCTTCCCCCTTCCCCCTTCCTCCCATCTCCTTCCCCTCTCCCATCTCCCCACCCGCTTCCCCTCTCCACCTCCCTCCTCCACCTCTCCACCTCCACCTCCTCCTCCCATCTCCCACCGCCCCATCTCCAACCCCTCCCCCTCTCCTCCTCCTTCCCCCTCCCTCCCATCTCCCACCCCTCTCCTCCTCTCCTCCTGCTCCTCCTCCTCCCTCCCATACTCCAACCCCCTCACCTCTTCCTTCCCTCCCTCCCTCCTCCCTTCCTCTCCCTCCTCCCCCATTACCCCCACCTCCTAGTCTTTTCCACAACCCGCCACTTCACCCTTGTTGTCGTCGGGATTTTATCTTGTAAATAATAACCAACACATCACCTTCGCTCGCTCTGTGGCGCCGCGAATCACGGGTCTGTCCCTGTCTGTGGAAGTGAGCTTGCGTGTGTCTCTGATTCTCTGTCTGTCCCTGTCTGTGAGAGTGAGCTTGCGTGTGTCTGATTCTCTGTCTGTCCCTGTCTGTAGAGTGAGCTTGCGTGTGTCTCTGATTCTCTGTCTGTCCCTGTCTGTGAGAGTGAGCTTGCGTGTGTCTCTGATTCTCTGTCTGTCCCTGTCTGTGAGAGTGAGCTTGCGTGTGTCCGATTCCCTGTCTGTCCCTGTCTGTGAGAGTGAGCTTGCGTGTGTCCGATTCTCTGTCTGTCCCTGTCTGTGAGTTGAGCTTGCGTGTGTCCGATTCTTCTGTCTGTCCCTGTCTGTGAGTGGAGCTTGCGTGTGTGTTGTCTCTGATGAGCTTGCTTGTGTCTGATTCTCTGTCCCCTGTCTGTGAGAGTGAGCTTGCGTGTGTCTCTGATTCTCTGTCTGTCCCTGTCTGTGAGAGTGAGCTTGCGTGTGTCCGATTCTCTGTCTGTCCCTGTCTGTGAGAGTGAGCTGTGTCTCTGTGTGTCTGTCTGATAGCTTGCTTGTCGTGGTCTGTCCTGTCTGTGAGAGTGAGCTTGCGTGTGTCCGATTCTTGCGTCCGATTTCCCTGTCCCCTGTCTGAGAGAGTGAGCTTGCGTGTGTCCGATTCTCTGTCTGTCCCTGTCTGTCAGTCTCTCTTAATCTAGCTGTCTATGTGTCTGAAGGTATGTTGTCTGTCTGGTTATCTTTGCTTATCTGTCTGTCTATCTATTATTTATATTCTATTATATCTATCTATGTATGTTTCTGTCTTCTCCATCTATCTATGTGTATCTTATCTATGTGTATGTATTTATCTATCTACCTATCTATGTATCTGTGTCTGTCTATCTATCTATTTATCTATCTTTCTCCTCTCCTCTCTATCTATCTATCTATCTATCTGTTTGTACTTTCCATCGATCTATCTCATTAATTCACATCTAAGGATCTGGACTTTGCAATGGGATTAATATTTTGAAACGCGAGATATATATTCATACATATAAATCATAAAAAATAGATCATTTAGAAATACATTCCCAGGGACTCAAAACAACAACAACAAAAATCTCTTATTTCTGGATATATATCTTATACATATAAAGATACAAAACAGACGAAGATAGAATCGAAACCGGTCCAATACATTTCTTGTATTGTGAAGATATCCATTCTCATTCATACTTTTTCTACATTTGTCAACATGGATACGGTTTATGCAAAATAGATCATTAAAAATAGATTCCTGAGGATTCAAACACAACACAAGTATTTCTGGATATATATATACAATACAAAACACAGCATTGAAAATAGATTCCCAGGGACTCAGACACAACAACAACAACAACAAAATCTGGATCTATATCTATACATATAAAAGATACAAAACAGAGAATTGAAAATAGATTCCCAGGTAGTCGAACACAACAAACAACAAAAAATCTGGATATATATCTATACACACAAAGATACAAAATAGATAATTGAAATAGATCCCAGGGATTAAAAAAAAAAAAAAATCTGGATATATATCTATACATATAAAGATACAAAAACAGATCATTTGAAATAGACCCCAGGAACTCAAGCACAACACAACAACAAAATCTGGATATATATCTATATATGTAGATCCCAGGGATTCAAAACACACACAAAAAAAAAGAAATCTGGACATATATCTACACATATAAAGATACAAAACATACAAAACCAGATCATTTGAAATAGATCCCCAGGAACTCGAACACAACAAAAATATTCCTCGCTCAGCTGTGAACCGTGCGCGCGTCACATCCTCCCGAGCCGAGAGAGCTGTGCTGTGTGAAGTGAACCCGGGCTTTAAATGCTAATGTGACGCGGCTGTGAAAGACTGGAGCGCCGTTTTTGACTCTCTGCTGTGTCTAGAGGGATTTTTTTGTTTTTTTTTCGTATTTTTTTTTTCTTTGGCACGCGTACACGGAAGCGCGAATGGACGTGCGTGTAAGCGTGTAAGTATGTACGGGCATAGACATACACGGACACGGACACGTACACGTACAAGCACACGCACACCCACACTCACATTCACAACACCCCCCCCCCATATATATATATATATATATATATATATATATATATATATATATATATATATATATATATATAATATATATCTACACCGTGTTGATACTATGGTATAAAAACCCACAATGCACAAACTTGATTTATTAAATAATTGAGAAAACAGTTTCATTATCATTATTATTACTGAAAGATAACAAGATAACTGACGATAAAGGACGAAATGGAACAGAAAGATAAACATAAAGGGAAGAGAGAGAGAGAGAAAAAAAAAAATAGATGGAAAAGGATAGACGTGACACACCCTAGAACACCTGTCATGAAACAGTCACGTCACGATACGGCATGACAGCCTTTGTCATGCCAGCCATCGCGATATGTCAAGGACAAAAAAAAAAAAAAAAAGAAAAAAAAAAATTAAATCATGAAAAATAAAAGATAAAAAAAATAAAAAATAAA
>NW_020872661.1:277462-280604 GCF_003789085.1 Penaeus vannamei
TTTCTTCCTTATCCCTTTTTCCTCCCTCTCTCCTTATTCCTTTCCTCTCCCTTTCCCCTCCTCCTTATCCCTTTCCTCTCCCTCTCTCCTCTTTATTCTTTTCCTCTCCTTCTATCCCTTTTATCCCCTCCCTTTTATTCCTCTTCCTCTCCCTCTCCCCTCTCTCTCTTCCTCCTTACCCCCCCCCCCCGGCGCGTCAGTGTGTGGGCTCAGGATATTCAAAACCCGTGTTGAACGAAGAGTCAAAAGGTTTTAATCTCTCTTACAGAACTCATACCTAAAGAATTCCATCCTTTGTATTACCTATACATTTTTTTATTTTATTTCGTTTTGCTTTTATTGTATTTATATATTTCTTGGAGAAAACAAAATACATTAGTGGCTTTCGAATTCCATCCTTTGTATTGCTTATATATTTTTTTTATTTCGTTTTGTTTTTGTTGTATTTATATATTACTCGGAGAAAACAAAATACTCAGTGGCTTTCTCAGAACTTGTTGAGATGATCAATATCGCTCAGATACCGAGATCGCCGCTAATGCAGACTGGGATTTTTTTTTTCCTTTTTTCTCTCGTGCAAGTTCTCTTTTGGTTCCGAAAGTGCGAGGTTGGCGAAGAATCTCGACTTTTTGTTCTTCTGCGTGCGGATACAGTTTTAAAAGAAAGTTTCTCGGAAAGGCAGAAATAGACTATACCACTCAGACAAACAGTGAGTAATTGAGAAAACCCATTACCCTTTTTTTTTTCCTTTTTGTAAGAAGTCTGCGCGGTCGTTAAATTCGCGGGGAACATTTGCATGGCAGAAAAAGTGCGCGCCAAAGTTCCTGCAGAGACACTCATGGAAACAGGAAAAATGCAAGCTAACGTGCGACTGACGACGAAGCCAAGAAATAACTTCAGACAACACATAAATTTTGGGGGAAAATTAGCTATGGCATTGCCCGCTGAGAGGAAGAGCAATGCAAGGGATGATGACTATAGATTTCACTGCAGTTTTATATATCTGATCTCGAGACTGAAGATGGCAGACTTTAAGGGTCGATATTATTTCATATAGTTGCTACACCTTCAGGACCAAGGTGGTAAAACGAAGAAAATTAAGATAATTTCGTGGATTTATCTACTATCATTATCATTATTATTATTATTATATAGTATCACTGGCGGATCTATATCATTATACATAGGAGGCTAAGGGGAACTAAGAGGTTTAGACAGGGGCATAGGGTAGGAGAGACTAAATTAAAACGAAATTTTACATTATTTCTTCGGTCTTGTGCCAATATAGTCTGTTTCTAAACCATTACCATGATCTATGTAACTGATATAAACAGCATTTTTACAGTCGTAGTTTTAAAGAATAAAAGGGCTGGGGGAAGCAGGGGGAGGGGGCCCTACTGAAGGGAGCATCTCCCCCTGAAGATCCTGATTCTTAATCCAACTCTTTACCTGCATCGCACGAGCCAGTGCACGCTGTAACTGCACGCACACGCACGCACACCACACACACACACACACACACACACACACACACACACACACACACACACACACACACACACACACACACACACACACACACACACACACACAACACACACACACACACACACACACACACACAAACAACACACACACACACACAACACACACACACCACACAACACACACACACACACACACACACACACACACAACATTCGTATATTTTCAAACTGTGTTCAGATAACATTTCTGCTCATCAAAGTACGGTCTAGTCCATGCTAGGTTTACATTAAAACTGCAATATGCCACCAGTAACCAGGTAAGATCATTATGAATTCAAGAATCTATGAATTATTTTACGGGTCGCGTTCGGTTTGCCTTGTGTCAACTTATTCTTTCAAAAAAATGTATATATACATATGTATACACACACACACACATCTATCCATCTACCTATCTCTATCTCCCTCCCCTCTCTCCTCTATCTCTATCTCAGTTTCTATCTTTATCTCTATGACTCAGTCTCTCACTCTATCTATCTATCTCTATCTCTGTTTCTATCTTATATCTACCCCCCTCTCTCTCTCTATCTCTCTCTCTCATATATATATATATATATATATATATATATATATATATATATATATATATATATATATAATATATATATATATATATATATACACATATACAAAACTGCGACTGTGAATGTTTATACAAACGAATAAAATATCTAACAGAAGTAAATAGGAAAACATAAGCGAAGGCAATCGAAAGGATAAGAGAGAATTAGAGAAAGGGGGCGAAGGGAGAGGAGAAAGCGAGAGAGGATGAGAGACAGCTGAAAATAGATTAGCAGCGCTGTAGAGGCGGTGGTGATTGGCAACGCGTCTGGGGGTAAATGCAGCTGTATGAGATGACGGAAAAGTCGCTGCTGATGTGACCGCGTGTTGCGATTTTTTGGCATCTGCAAAATGATATGGTGTCTGCGATTTTTTTTGCAACGGTTTCCGGGGCGAAATATGGGGGTTTAGCCGGGGGTTTTGGGGGGGTTTATTATTTTTTTTTTGGGGGGTGGATATAGAGGTTTTGGTTTTGAATGGAATGGTTGGGTTGAGGGTGCGGCTAGCCAAGGGAGGAGGGGGAGGGAGGGGAGGGGAGAGGGAGGGGGACGGTGGGGTGGAGGGAGGGGGTGGGGGGACGGGGGGGGGGAGGGGAGAGGGAGGGGGACGGTGGGGTGGAGGGGAGGGGGAGGGGGACGATGGGGTGGAGGGGAGGGGGGCCAGTCGGAGGGTATTTTGTAACAGTTCGACCGCTTCCTGGGAATTCAGGTATTTATATTTTCTGTCCTCTTTTTTTTTTTTTGTCTTATTGCAGTCTTTTTTTTTCCATTTTGGATTTATTACTCGCTTACCTTGTCCACAATCGTTCTCTGTTTTCTCGTTTTCTGTTTGTTTATCGGGTCTGTCTGTCTATCCGTGCTTCTTCTTCCTGTAGTGAGGACTTTGTTCTTACCTCTTGTTTTCTTTATCTATTTCCCTCTCTTGCTTTCTCTTTGGCCGCCCTTAATCAGTTTTCTCTTCACTCATCATCCTCCTCTCCTCAATTGCATTTCTCCCGCTTCTCATCAGTCTCATCCGTGTCTCCCAATTCTCCT
>NW_020872661.1:292429-307429 GCF_003789085.1 Penaeus vannamei
CACCGCGCGCACGGCCCGCCATTCAAGTGATGAAATGGCAGCGGCGTTCACGGCTGCGCTGAGGACGCCGCTGCGGATTTGCGTTCTGTTTTTAAAACACCTCCTGACGTCCGCGTAATGACAACGACGTGAACATTTTGTTGAGTGGAGGGAGAGGGAGGGAGAGAGGGAGGGAGGGAGGGGAGAGGGAGAGGAGGGGAGAGGAGAGAGGGGAGAGGGAGAGGAGAGGAGAGGAGAGGGAGAGGGAGAGGAGAGGAGAGGGAGAGGGAGAGGGAGAGAGAGAGAGGGAGAGCGAGAGGAGAGGCGAGAGAGAGAGAGAGAGAGAGAGGAGAGAGAGAGAGAGAGAGAGAGAGAGAGAGAGAGAGAGAGACGTTGTAAGGGCGTGGTGAATAAATAATATATATATTTTTCAAGGAAAAAACTTTTTCTTTTCTTTTGAACGTCCCCTTTATTTTTGTTTTGTCACGTTCCCCTATTGATATATACAAAGTACAAAGTTATTATGTAAAATGTGTCAATCTTTTCCATGCAAGGGCTGTAAATAAAGTACTTAAGTAATTGCCTGCTCTACGTTTCTTCGACGGCGAATATTCTCCTTGCCAGCTTCGCATTTCTAAATCCATGGGGAAACTTTATCAACAATACTTGACACACACACACACACACACACACACACACACACACACACACACGCACACGCACACGCACACGCACACGCACACGCACACGCACACGCACACGCACACGCACACACACACACACACACACACACACACACACACACACACACACACACACACACACACACACACACATGCACGCACGCGCGCGCGCGCGCGCGAAAGAGACGAGCTGTTTTGGTGAACGTGAAACGATAATGCTGAAGGTTTTATCAGATTTGTTGTTTTCTCGTTTGATACTTGTCATTTACAAACCTATCTACTAGTTTGCCTATGTATCTTTCCTACTCATACACCCGATTGAAAAGGAAAGAGAAGAATAAATAAATCATTTGATATTATCATCAGCAGCAAATTACCCGTCTTCTTATCAACCCAAATTTCCACTCTCTTTCGCTTTCACACAGAAGCAGAAACAAAACATATTAGCGTCAACCCGGCAAAGAAAAGTGAAATAAATCTCGAAACGTTCCTACCAATTTGCGCTAAACGACGGAACGAGCGAACGACCTTGAGCTCGTTGGGGCGCTAAGGACCCAACTTTCCCTCAAAGATTCCAGGGCGGCGGCGGGCGAGGAGATGAGAGAGGAGGGAGATGAGATGGTTCGGGGACGAGGCGGAGGCAGCCGGTGATTATACTGTTAGATTTACTCTCTCTCTTTCTTTGTTTCATTCTCTCTCTCTCTCTTTTGCTTTCATATTTTTCTTTTCTTTTTGGTCTGCCTATATCTGCCAGCCTTTTTCATTAATCTTTCTTTCCCTTTCTCCCTTTCTCTCGTTCCCTACCTCTCCCTCATTCTCTCTCTCCCCGCTCTTGCCTCAGCCACTGGCCCTCCCCTCCCTCTCCCTCTCCCTCTCCCTCTCCATGCCCCCCCCTTCCCCCTCTTGTCCGTGAACGTCGTATTCTACAAACTACAGTCACGTGCGATTGCAGGCGAGAAAGGAATAAAACTGCACACGCACACAGATCTTGCACGCACGCGGCCTACATGCGAGCTTTCTTACAAACACACACTTGTACACTTACACACGCGGATACGCACACATACATGCATACACACAAGCATGTACGGATATGGATGCGCATATATTCGCATAAGCCAGGCGCAGACAAGGAGTTACACAGACATGGACAGAGACACACATGTAACCCAAAATTCCCACAACAGAAAAACATTTCCAAGATCAAGTGATTACGTCAGAGTTCGCATTTTAGAATAAACTAAAAGCCACATTTTCTGTCTAGAGTTTCATAGATCAAAATAACTTTTATATTAGTCTCCCGTTTAATGCCAATATTTCATTCAAATGCTAATATTCACAAGAGAATTGGAGCAAAGAAGTAGTGAAATGTTATTTATACATAATAGGATTTCAACCATCAATTCTAAAGTGACGTTTTGATCTCGTTAGGATTTTTTTTTTATCAAACATAGAAAACGTATTTGAGTATGAAAGCCAGCTCTTGTGAGTTTAAAACTTTTATTCGTGTATTTCTTTAAGGCTACAAAATTGCTCGCTTATAAGCGCATTCGCGCCTCATGCGTAGTCACGATGTTTGGTACAATACTGTTTGCTAACCGATGAAAGCAGGTTAAATTAACCATGTTATTTAGTTCGCATGTCTGTCTTCACTTTGAAAAGAAAGAGACTCACTCTCACTCACTCCCTCACTCACCCAGCCCCGCCCCACACGAAAACATCGATTCACAAAGGAACAAATACTCATATTTTTTAGTACAAGTTGCTACTCAAGCGGCAGTTATTTTAATCCAGGTGTTAACAATCCTGGACCTCTAATTGCCTCGTCCTCACAAAAGCCAAAAGCCAATCGACTGTTTCATATATTTTATATCTATTTTTACTATTCTTTTTTTTTCCTAACGTTGTGGGACGAGCAAACACATGCGAATATGAGAAAATGCAT
Source organism: Penaeus vannamei (assembly GCF_003789085.1). Lineage (NCBI taxonomy): Eukaryota > Metazoa > Arthropoda > Malacostraca > Decapoda > Penaeidae > Penaeus > Penaeus vannamei. The sequence continues at coordinate 295,037 of NW_020872661.1, forward strand.
TATTCAGGACAGAGCCGAGACGTCGAGGTAAAAGGGAAAAAAATAAAGAAAAAAATTATACTAGGGTCTTCAGTGCGGCGGGATAAGAGTAAAAATTTTTTTTTTTTTTTTATATATATATACACAAAAAGTCTTACATATTCACTTCCCAAAACGAACGTCTTGTGAAGAAGGAAAAATGACGTAGAGGTAAAAATAAAGTATTACACACTAATTTTCAAAAAATACCGTCTCAAAAGATAAAGAAAAAAATGGAAGTCTTAAGAAACAAAAGAGAAATCGCATAATCACAAGGAAAGTCTTAGGAAACTAAGATAAGATCGCATTCTTTAAGGAAAGTTTTAAGAAACAAGACGCATCATTTTCAGAAAAGTCTTAGGAGCAAGTGGCGGACAGAAACCATAAGGCAGATGTTCACCAGAGGAAAAAAAAAAAAGGAGTAGGAGGAGAAGAAGTAAGAAAAAGAAGAAAAAGTGTACAAAGAAGAAATCAAGACCAGCTGGCACGGTCACATTTGCCCCCAACATGCGGTGATGCCCAAATGCCCGTGCCCTCTTTATCTCTTGTGTGACCCCTCAGCCTCTCCCTCTCTCCCCTTCCGTTTTCCTTCACCTTCATCTTCTCCCTTACCCCAACTCCTCTCCCTCTCCCTCTCCCGTACCCCTCACCCTCACCATCTCTCCTCACCCCCTTCCATTCTCCCCTTACCCCCACCCCACCCTATACCCTCTCCCTCACCCTCCTCTCTCTCCCCTTCCCCCTTCCTCTCTCCTCATCCCTTCCCTCACTATGTAAGCCTTGTTCTTGGCACCATCATCTGCATCTTGCCGGTGGTGCCATCTGCGTACGTGGTGAGTCAAGCTCGATGAGGCAATGGCAACAATAAGGATGAGAATGATAGCCCAAAAAATCATGGTAGATAGGCCTATCTCTGCATTGACACGGTTATGGATCGTGATAATGATGGTGATGCTGACAACGGTGGTAGTGGCAGTGATGGTGGTGGTAGTGATATCGTAACGATTTTAAAAGCAATATCAACAAAAACAACAATCAAAATACTAAACAATCATCACTATTACCACTGACATTCAAATTCATCATCACCACCATCATTAGCAACAAAAATAAGAGAAAACCAGAAACCCCCAAATTCTATAAGCCTACAAAGAGTTGCAATACCGGTATTCCTCGGCCTGCCACGCCGAAGCAGTTGCAAGCAAGCAAGCATCTAGGCCGTAGTCAGGAACGCACGATGCTTGCGCTCTCTCGTCTGTCAACACATGAATTATTCCCGAGATGCTGCTCCTCTCTTTCTCTCTCGTCCTCGTTCTTATTATTGTTCTTTGTCGCTCTCTTTCTCTTTTTGTTCTCCTTTTCGCTCTCGAGATCTTTTAATTCAATTTTTTTTTCGTCTCTATCTCCAATTCGAAGTTTGACTCACTTACTTTTATATTTTGTGTCTTTTCTATGAGCATGGTTTATCGACCTTCCCTTTCCTTCCTCTCTTTCAATCACTCATACGTTCACTTTCTCTCACTCTCCTCCGACTCTCTTTCTCTCTCCCTCTCTCTTCTTCCCCCTCCCTTAACTCCCCCCCCCTCTTCCTCTCTCTCTCACCATTTCTCACGCAATTCCTCCTTCCACCCGCTGAACCCACATTCCCCTCCTCGCCGTCGTCATCGTTCGACCAACACCTGCTCAGCAATAATCAATGGTAAGTACATACCCTTACCCCCCTTTATACTTCCCCTTCTCCCCTCCCTCCCCACTTCCCTCTACACGCCCTCCGCACATTCCTCTCCCTCCCTTCCCCTCGTTCCCCTCTCCCAACTCCCTTTCCTCTGGCAACGCTCCCTTTATATCTCCCTGCCTTTTCTCATACCTCTTCCTTCCTCCCCTCTCGCACTCCCTATTTCCCCTTGCACCTTCCCCTCCATTCGTCTGTTACACCTCCTTTCTTCCCTTTACCATGTCCCCCTTCCACCTCCGTACCCGCCCTCCCCTTCCGCCTCTCCCTTCGCCGCTCACGCCCCACCCCTTCCCCTCCAACCTCTTCCTTGCCCCTCACGCCCTCCTCTTCTCCCCCCTCCAATCTTTAACATTCCACCTTGCCCGCTCACGCTCCCTCCCTCCACCTCACCCCCACCCGTAGTCCTCGCCCCTCACTACTGCCCCCACCACTCCCAATGCCCCCTCACACTTCGCCCCTGCCACTCGCTCCCCATAAAGTAGGGTTCAAAGCCGTAGTCGTCAATAACAAGGAAAAAAAATTAACAACAACTTCAGAGGGTGATAGACGGGGGAAGGGGAAGGGGAATGAGGTGAGGGGGAAAGAGAGGGGAGAAGAGAGGGAGGGAGAGGAGAGGGAGAGAGGGAGAGGGAGAGAGGGAGAGGGAGGGGAGAGGAGAGGGAGGGGAGAGGAGGGGGAGAAGGGAGAAGGGAGAAGGGAAGGAGAAGGAGGGGAGGGAAGGAGAAAGGAAAATGCGGTGAAGGAGGTAGAGAGGAGGGTGGGAGAACGGAGAGAGACAGGAGAGAAAACGAAAGAGGAGGGGAAGAAGAAAAAAAAAAAAAAGTAGAAAAAAGTTAAAAATAAGGAAAAAAATACAAAAAAAAGAAAAAATTCGGGCATACCTACGAGTCGATTCCAGAGCGCGCCGAACCAACGCTCCAAAACCGACCTTGCTCTCAACAACAACACGCCGAGTCTCCGGGAAACTGCGCCGGATTTCAAAATATTTGCGCGATGAGGAAAGACGGAGAGTCTAATTAAAAAAAAACCTTAGACATTTTACAGGGAACAATGCTTCATTATGCTTCGGGGGAGGAGAGAGAGGGGAGGAAAGGGTGCGAGAGAGGGAGAAAGAGGGGGGAGGTGAGAGGGGAAAGAGAAAGTGAGAGAAAGAGAGAGGAAAGAGAGAGAGAGAGAGAGAGAGAGGAGAGAGAGAGAGAGAGAGAGAGAGAGAGAGAGAGAGAGAGAGAGAAGAGAGAGAGAGAGAGAGAGAGAGAGAGAGAGAGAGGGGGGGGGAGAAAAGAGAAGCAGAAAAAGAGAAAAAAGGAAATTGAAGAAGAGAAAGAGAAATGACAGAAAATGTGAACGACAATATGAACGAGAGATGGTCAGAGAGAGAGAGAGAGATAAAGACAAGAAATAGGGCCAGCGAGATGGCGGGGAAGCTGTTTCCGTAGCTCGTCTGGCATCTTAATAAATGTTTCATCTTGTTTACGCTCCTCTGCATATCCCCGAGATAGACCTCTCAAGCCGTGTTTGCCGAGGGCGCCTTCAGTGCGAGTGTCAAAAGTAATAAAACATGTGTTAAACTGTATATGGTGCGCGCGCGTGTGTTTGCGTTTGTGTGTGCGTGCGTGTGTTTCTATACATGGGTTTCGGTGAGTGTGAGTGTGCGTTTGTATGTGTAAGAGTGTGTATGTGAGTGAATGAGTGCGTGCGTGCGCGCGCGTGAGTATCATAGGTTTTGGTGAGTGCGCGTGTGTGTTTGCGCAGACGGATGAATAAGTGAATCAAATAATGAACTGACAGACAAAGCAATGGGCGGAAACAACTGTTCCAAGCACAGGAGAAGAAAGCGCGCTTTTCTATACCCACAGCGCAGAGTTCTAAACCGTACAACCCTATGCCACCCAGAAAACCAAGATATACCACCCATAGTACATCCCTATACCACTCACAGTACACCAATATACAACACAACACACCCCTATACCTCCTAGCACACGCTCATACCACTTCTACACCACCCGACCTGCCTCCATACATGCACTTTACAGCACGGCCTTTCTCTCTCACAGACACAGAGTTAGTCCCGCTCGGATGGTGACTAACAAGTAAAGGTGGGCAGTTTGCCAGCTGGTGGGCGCAAGGGGGTGAGGGGGAACTTAATTCTGCAAATCAACCACCGTCCAAGTGAATGAAGCAACCCCCCCTCTCCCCCTCCCCTACCCCACCCCCTCCGCCACTTCTCTCCTTCTGCTCTCTTACTCTGTTATGTTATCGTTTTTATTCACGTATCTTTCTTTTGTGCTTCTTCATAGGATTTTATTTCTTACTATTCCTTCTGTTTTTTATCATTATTTCCTATATTCGTGGTTTTATTGAGTTTTATTTCTCCTTCCTCTCCCATCACTCTCTTATCTCTCCTAAAAAAATCTACGGTTTTACTTGATCTCTTTTCTTCTATATCAGTTCTTATCTCATTCTTATTCCGTTCTTCTCGCTTGTTCTTCCCTCTCCCACACATACACGTGTCAATAAACATACATAAATACATACATACAGAGAAACATGAAATTCATACACATGCATGCAAACTAACTTACATAAATAAATACAAACTTATATACACTAATACAAACATACATATATGCATGCATGCATACATACCAGTGGCCATTAAGGTTTTTACTTTTCTAGAATTCAGGCGCCACGAAGGCCTAAAATCAGTAAATTAGGAGATTTCTGAGTTTCTAAGAAGCATTTCTTTGCCCCGAGAAAGATTTTTTTAGGTCAAAATTAAGGTCTTAGAGGCGGGATCTCTCTCTCTCTCTCTCTCTCTCTCTCTCTCTCTCTCTCTCTCTCTCTCTCTCTCTCTCTCTCTCTCCTCTCTCTCTCTCTCTCTCTCTCCCTCTCTCTCTCTCTCTCTCTCTCCTCTCTCTCTCTTCTTTCTCTCTCTCTCTCTCTCTCTCTCTCTCCTCTCTCTCTCTCTCTCTCTCTCTCTCTCCTCTTCTCCATTCTTCCTTCCTATCTTTCTCTCTCATCTAAGTTACCTCATTTGGAGTAGTCAAATTTAAAGTCAGTCAGTCTCTCTCTCTTCGTCTCTCTCTCTCTCTTCTTCTCTCTCTCTCTCCTCTCTCTCTCTCTCTCTCTCTCTCTCTCTCTCTCTCTCTCTCTCTCTCTCTCTCTCAAAAATAAATATATAAATAAATAAGTGAATAAAAACTAACTAAATGACGTAGCACATCCTATCAAGAGATCCCACCTCCTCCCTCATCCCCCCCCCCCTCTTAATCTAACATGGCGCCTTTCCCAATGCTCGGCAAACTTCAACTTCCTTCTATTGTCTCGACGTCACAAAAAAAGAAGAAAAAAACCTGCTCATATTTTGCGCTTTGTTTGTTTTTCTTAATAATGCAACTTGCACCGTTAAGACTTCGCGAACAAGCAAGCGAGCAAACGATTCGACTTCACATGCACTCTCAGTACAACAAACAACAAACAACAAACACAAACAAGCAAATTTCCCCGAGAATGAAAACGAGATGAAAGGGAGACAAGAAGAAAAACGGGAAATGATTCTAAACAGAAGGGAAAAAAAAAAACATCAGGAGAACAGGAAGAGGGAGAAACCAAGCGACGGTTTGTTTACAGTATCAACACAAGCAATTCCTGGCCTCGACAATGCGTAACATTTCTCTTTCTCTCTCTCTCTCTCTCTCTCTCTCTCTCTCTCTCTCTTCTCTCTCTCTCTCTCTCTCTCTCTCTCTCTCTCTCTCTCTCTCTCTCTCTCTCTCCTCTCTCTCTCTCTCTCTCTCTCTCTCTCTCTCTCTCTCTCTCTCTCTCTCTCTCTCTCTCTCTCTCTCTCTCTCTCTCTCTCTCTCTCTCTATTTTGTTCACAATTTGGGCTCAGTTATTAGAATTTCCCTTCTTCCTCCCTTTTCTCTTCTCCTTCTCCTTCTTTTCTTTTCCTTCCCTTTCTACTTCTCCTCTCCCCTCCCTCATCTCTATATCCCCCCTTTCCCTCTCCCAATGTGTGTGTGTGTGTGTGTGTGTGTGTGTGTGTGTGTGTGTGTGTGTGTGTGTGTGTGTGTGTGTGTGTGTGTGTGTGTGTGTGCGCGTGTGTGTACGTATGTGTATGTATGTATGAATGTGCGCACGAATGTGCGTGCGTAAGTATGTACGTACGTCCGTACGTATCTATGTATGTACGAATGTATTTAAGTATGTACGTATGTATCTAAGTATGTATGTATGTATGTATGTACGTATGTATGTGTTCGTGTGTATATGCGCGACATGGCGATGAGGAATGATGGAGAGAGTCTAATTAAAAAGTCAAGGAACAATGCTCCATTATGCTCCGGGGAGGGAGAAAGGAGGGGGGAGGATGTATGGATGTATGTATATAAGTATGGATGTATGCATGTGCGCATGTACGATTTATGTAGGTATCTATGTATTTTATCTCCACGCATATATTCTAAGATATTAATTTTCCTCTGTCTCCTCTTCATCCGTCTCCTCTCCTTCTTCTTCTTCATCCGTCTCCTTCTCCTTCTCCTTCTCCTTCTCCTTCTCCTTCTCCTTCTCCTCCTTCTCCTTCTCCTCTCCTTCCTCCTTCTCTTCTTCTCCTTCTTCTTCTTCTTCTTCTTCTTCTTCTTCTTCTTCTTCTTCTTCTTCTTCTTCTTCTTCTTCCTCCTACTCCTTCTACTCCTCCTCCTTCCCTCCCGAGTGTAAGTGGAGGGTGAAGGGCCTACTTGAAAAATGAGTACTAATAACAAGATTGTCTTCAAAAAATGAACAAAAATAAATACGCAATAAACCCGTAAACAAGGTTAATGAATAACAATAATAATCACCATGATTCGCCAAACAATAACGACATTAACGATAACAATAACAACAGCCATAAAATAACAAGGACAATCACAATAGCAATAATTGAACTAATAACGATAACAGTAACAACAACAACAATAATAATAAACAAAACACAACAAAAATGCCAACAACAAAAGGATAACTGGGCGACAAAATCAATCCACTTTGCCCACAAATAAATATCAATATTTGCAACAAGGAATCATTTGCGTGCAACTCTTGATGAAGGAAGGCGCCCGCGAGCAACGGAATTTTCCACTCTTGCTTGTGCTCATTATAACGATCAACTTTTTTCGTCTTCGCTTTTCCTCATTTTATTTTTTTCATTACTGTCGCCATCACTATCACCATCCCAATCATCACCACCATCATCATCATTACCATCATCATCACCATCATCATCTTCGTCGTCTGGATTATCTATCCTTCAATAAATATCTCTACTTGACACAATCAACCACTTCAGGTGCGACAGATGACCCGCAAACATAAACAAACAACAGAATCACATAAAGCACAAACATACAACCTCATACTAACAACATGAACAGAAACGCCCTTTGTAGTGAGCAACACATGTTTTCGCGTGTGACAAACTAGCATTTTATTTTCTCTTTTTTTTTCTTTCGTTTTCTTTCTTTATCCTTCTCCCCCTCTCCCTCTTTCTTTTTGCATATTTCTTCTCCTCCTCCTTCTCCACCTCACCTCCATCTCCCTCCCTCTTTCTTGCCCGCCCCCCTTCTTTTCCTTCTTTTTGCCCCTCCCTCTATCCCTCCCTCCCCCCTTTCCCTCTTTCTTGTCCCCCCCCCCCCTTGTTCTCTAAGCGTAGAGTTTGTAAGTGAACAATTGTTGGTTAAAGTGGCTGTACGAGATAACCTTGTCACGCCTAGAGAATGATGATGACTTTTTATTCTTGGATTCTTGTTTTTTTTTATATATATCATTATTGTCTGTATACCTTTAAAAAATTGGTTTAGTCTCTCTTTCTCTTTCGCTCTCTTTATCTCTCTCTACATATATTTTCTTCTCTTTTTCTTTTTTCATTCCTCCCTTCCCATTCTTTTTACTTTACTCTTTAATTTACTAACCAACCTCATCATCGTCAACGCTATAACCAACGTCCTCATTACCACTAATCATTATCATTATTACCCTATCATTACAACCTCCACCATCAACATCGTCAAAATCCCAAATCTAATTATCCCACCCTCCCCCTCCCTCCCTCCCTCCCTCCCCTCCCTCTCCCTCTCCTGCTCCTCCTTGAAGGTCATCCTCCAACAATGGGCGTGGGCTCCCTCTCCGAAGGCCGTGTGCATGAAATTCAGACACCATTACCCAGCCACGTGCTTTGTACATGTCTCCTAGTTTGCTATTGCATTGCAACTGCATGCGGACAAGAGAAAAATATTTACCTCGGCGTAGCAAAACCTTCTGGTATAGAAAAAATAGAAAACTCAAACGAAAATGGATTGCATGCTTTTTTATTCATTTATTTTTTTTATTTTATTTTTTTTTGGGTGGAGGACTCAAAACGAAAAAGGACTGCATGTTGCTCTTTTTTGAAACTCAAAACGAAAAGGTCTGCATGCTACACTTTTTTTTTTAACAAACTCTTTCCCTTGTTATGAAGTTGAAACGATACACCGTCAAGCCCTTTTTTGGCCGGTGTCACTTCCAAAAGGAAATGCTAATGGCGCTCACCCAAAAAAATAAACCAATAAAAATAATTAACCAAGATACAAATTACAGACAAGCAAATAAATCATTATTCAAACACGGCGCTACGGCTTGCACAACATTAAAATAATCGTCACAAGAGCAACTCGCACAAGGCAAGGGTCCCGCGAGCCTCCGAAACTTCGCCGCCGATGACGAAAGCGCGACAGGGGATGGCTGTGTGCGTGCGTGCGTGCGTGCGTGCGAGATAGCGTTGGGTGCAGGCAGACCGGGGGCGAAGTGCGGGTGTGGATAAGAGACAAGAGGGGAAGGGGAGAGGAAGAGAAAAAGGGAGGAGGAAGAGAGGAAGAGGAGTGATGCAGCATAATGAGGGGAGGAGGCCATGAACATATGCCTGCATACATAAGCATATAAGCACACATACGCACACACACAGAGTGCGTGGCTGAGAGATAGATAGAGATAGATAGAGAGAGAGAGAAAGATCTAGAATGCAGTCCCCCCAATCCCTCCTTCACCCCCCCCCCCTTTCACCCTTACGAACGCCAAAAATAAACGCCTCCCCCCCCCCCCCTCGTGCCGCAATCGGGGGCGAGAGACCGACGCCCCGCCGTGCCGTCGACGCCGTCCTTGCACCGGATGCCGTGTTGCTACGGACGATAAGTACGGACACGACACGCCATCGCCTACGTTGTAAGAGCACCCAGGGGCAGCGTCCTTGGTGCTCGCTGCGTCTCTTTCTTTTTCTTTTGTCTTTTCATTAACCGATTCGTGGATTTATTCGTTGTTCATTACCGAGAGAGGAAAAGGAGGGAGGATAAAAACAAATCTCGATAAAGGGGGATTTCAAGCGGCACGTACAAAGGCGGCCGTCCGTTCATGTTGCACGGATGCATACGAGAGGACGTGATATTCGCAGGGGAGTCAAGTGTATTGCACTCGTGGTGCTCCTTCCCGTTCCCGTCCCCCCCCCCCCCCACCTTCCCTTCCTCCCCCTCACCTTCCCCTCCTTTCGCTAACCTCCTCTTCCCATCTCTCCCTTTCTTTCCGCCGTTCGTTCCTCTTCTCTCCCGTCCCCTCCCTTTCCCTTCCACCTCTCCTTACCTCTTGCCTCTTGCCTCTTCCCTCCCCTCCCTTTCCCTCTCCTCCCCTTTCCCCTTCCCCCTCCCATCCCTCCACCTCTTTCATTTAACTTCCGACTTGGACCCCAAAACGGCCAGTTCTCACGCACGAAATTTGCAAGGGTGTTTTGCGTCAGAACTCAAAACTAATAAATATGGAAGTAAAATTAAACACCAGAATTACCACAACAACCACAACCAACCACTACTGTCATCTCTCAAATCAATATCACTGCTTTGTACACACCTAATAACCACCATTCTACAGACATAGAAGATCCAAACCGCAAAGGCAGGTCACTGCGTAGCACGACCCTCTAATTCTTCTCTCGTTTCGCTGTCTCTCTCTTCTCCCTTTCTCCCTCTCACTAGCTTCTCTCTCCTTCACCCCATCTCCCTGCACTTGACATCATCCAATCAGTGCATTTCTAAATACAGTTGTCAGTGCGCTGCCGGTGTCCACAGTGGCGTCCTCTCGATAAAGTGACCACTCTGTGTGACTGCGGGCAGGAGAAGGGAGTAGTGGGGCTGTAGGATGGAGGGAGGGGAGGAAGCGGAGTGCGAGGGGAGACAGGAGGGAGTGGAGGCAAGGGAAGGGAGAGAAGGGATGGATGGATGGATGGATGGAGGGAGGAAGAGAGGAGAAGGGAGAGAAGGGAGAGAGGGAGGGAGGGAAAGGGGGGGTGGATGGGGAGAGAGAATGGTGGAAGAGGGAGATGGAGGGAGGGGAGAGGAGAAAAAAAAAACAAAAAAGAAGAAAAAACTATAAAACGAAATAGAAGAAGCACAACAAAAACGAAGAAATAAAAACACAAAAACAAAAGACGAAAAAAATACATAAACAAATCAAAAACAAAAAAGAGGAGGAGGAGGAGTAGATAGAGCCGAGAGCGGACGTTCAACCCTGGGCGCGTCCGGAGTACGAGAGCGGAGTAAAAAAGCCGACACCTGACGACGACGCTGCCAAACAAACAGACTCGAGTGCGAATAAAGGGCGGAGGGGAACGAGAGAAGGGAGGAGAGAGGAGAGAGGAGAGAGGGGAGGAGAGGAGGAGAGAGGAGGGGGGTGATCGGGAGGTGATCGGGAGGAGAAAGGGGAGATGGGGAGGGAGAGAGGAGATAAGGAGAAGAAAATGGGGATGATGGGGAGGGGAGAGGAGGGATTTTAAGGGGAGATTATAAAAGGGGGGAGGGTGAGAGGAAGATTTAAGGGGAGAATTATAAAGCGGAAGGGGGAGAGGTTCTAGGGAGAGGGATTATGAGGGGAAACGTGGGGAGAGAGGAATGGGAGGGAGGAAGGGAGGAAAGAGGGAAGGGAGGAGGAAGGAGAGAAGGGAAGGAAGGTGGGATGGGGGAGAGGTGGAAGGAAAAGAGGGAGGAGAGGGGGAAAATTGGGAGGATTGGGGAAAGGAGAGACTGATAAAAAGGGAGGGATTGAGGGAGGGGGAATTAAATGAGTAATAGGAGGAGATGAGAGAGAGAGAGGAGAAGGGCGTAGGGGAGGGGATGGGGATGGGGAGAGAGAGAGAGAGAGAGGAAAGAGTAAAGAGGAGAGGAGGGAGGGAGGGTGGAGGGGAGGGGAGGGGGAGGAGAGGTGAAAGGGTTGAAGGGCGCAGGGGAGGGGAGGTTGAGGAGTAGGGCGGATAGGTGAAAGGGGGAGGGAGGGTAAGGGAGAGATGAAAGAGTGTAGGGGAGGCGGGGGGAGGGGAGAGGGTGAGAGTGACCAGAGAAAAAGGGTAAGCTGGAGATTGATTGAAAGAGGATAATGAGCTTAAGTTGATGACGAAGATGAGACGTTAGATATCTCCAGTATTCACGCACCACCACACAGGATGCACATTCTCTCTCTCTCTCTCTCTCTCTCTCTCTCTCATCTCTCTCTCTCTCTCTCTCTCTCTCTCTCTCTTCTCTCTCTCTTCTCTCCACTCTCCCTTCTGTCCCTCCTCTCTCTCTCTCTCTCTCTCTTCTCTCTTCTCTCTCTCTCTCTCTCTCTCTCTCTCTTCTCTCTCTCTCTCTCTCTCTCTCTCTCTCTCATTTTTCACTTTACCACACCCTCCTTCAGTCTCTCTCTCTTTCTGTCTGTCTTGCAGCATGTCTTTCTAAATATCTGTCTTTCTATCTAATTCCTTTTTTCGCCTTTTCATTTTCCTTTCTTTCTCTCTCAAAAGAAGATAAATAAAAATATAAATAAAGAAACGACCTCGTTATCCTAACCATACAAAGACCTCGCCGCCCTAGACCTTCAAAACCCGGCCGGCCATTTCATCCTGAACAAGAATCCTAACCGTGTCCTTGGAGGAGAAAGGAAAAGGACAGGGAGGGGGGGGGAAGCCTGGAGAGGGGAGAGGAACCATGGGCGAAGGTGGGAGGAGCCATGGGAGAGAACCATGGGGAGAGGAGGAAGCATGGGGAGGGGGGAGGAGCCATGGGGAGGGGGGAGGAACCATGGGGAGAGGTGGAGGGAGCCATGGGGAGGGGAGGAACCATGGGGAGAGGTGGAGGAAGCCATGGGAGAGGTGGAGGAGCCATGGGGGAGGGGGGAGGAATGGGGAGGTGGAGGAGCCATGGGGGGGGGGGAGGAGCCATGGGGAGGGGTGGAGATGAACTAAGGAGAGGAGATGGGGAGGGGATGAAAGGAGCTATGGGTAGGGGGTGAGGGCAGGATTACGGGCACAGGGGGGTGTTAGTGGGGGTATTAATGTTGGAGGGAGTAATGTGGAGGAGTGAGGTAGGGGGTGAGGGGCGGTGCCATGACACTCGTACCCCGGATGTGACTCACAAAACTGTCACGGCCGGCGGCAGTGACATGTAGATGCCCTTTATGACACTGATAACTTCAGGCACGTAAATTACTTGCGAATGAGCTTTGAAAAACAACGATCCATCATTTTGAAAAAAAAACAAAAACGAATCCATCATTTGCAACATCGACCTAATATCTCGGCAACGGCCCGGTGAGCCTGCAAGGCGATACGG
>NW_020872661.1:312429-319929 GCF_003789085.1 Penaeus vannamei
CTTAAAACAATAAAAGCTGTATGCGTCACGAAAATCAAAGTGAAAAAAAGGGGGGGGGACAACCTACCACGCCAAGCTCACCATCTCAGAATCCCTCACACTCGCCTTTCTCACTTTCTTGGAAGAGTGACTTTGAGGGAGTTTTATGCCCTCCATGAAAAGAAAAAAAAAAGGGGGGGGGGGGAGCACTTTGTAATGGTGATGGTGGCAACTCCGTGACTGTGACGAGTTTAGGAATGTCGGTCGTATGGTTTTAAGTTGATAAAAAAAAATACAAGAAGTGGTTAATGCTAATTTAATGGTATATTTGTAATCAATTAAACAAGTAATGTGTATGGTGAGGGTTCTAGGGCTACTGGTGATACTCAATTATTAATAACAACGATAAAGATAATAATAATAAAAGTAGGAGTAATAAGTAATAATATCATCATCAACAACAACTCTAATAACTACTAAAAATAAAACTAACAAGAGCCACAATTTCTTTCTAATCGGCTCAGCTTTAGTACCAGTTTATCAACTTTTTTTTAAACGACTTCATATGATATGAATAACAATATAAGCAGCATGAACAAGAACAAAAACAAAAAATAAAAGCCCAAACGGAATTCTCCCTCCCATTAATAAGGCCAAAAGTCATTTACACTTAATTTCGAACTTCAATTAACAGATTAATTTTGAGAACGACATGCAAATCAAACTCCGCATTGATTTATATGCACGATAAAAAAGAAAGAAAGAAAAAAAGAGATATAGAAAAAATGGTATGATTTCATTTCATACGATGTGAAACTAAGAAATAATGATAATGAAAATGATTATGATGATTGCTTATGATGATGTATCTACACTCATTAATATATATATATATATATATATATATATATATATATATATATATATATATATATATATATATATATATACAGCTCTAAATCCACGTTTCGAAACCACCCAGGATTCCTCTTCAGACCCTAACCTAGCGATATACCAATCCCACTCTCACTATAACTTTGCCTCCCTTTCTTCTACGAACTGTAGTACTTTTCCTAAAATGAACACTTTTTCTTCTAGCGAAAATGAGCCCGGCAATGTCTAATTACGATAATACAGGACGAAACACAGTCGCTGGGTCGAAAAGGACCTCGGTCACGAGATCATTCTCTGCGGTTTGTAGTTCGGGGCGACACTGTCCGTCTGTCTGTGTCTAGCTGTCTGTCTGTTAGTCGGTCCGTATGTCTGTGTTTGTACGTCTGTCTGTGTCGGTCTGTATCTGTACGTCAGTCTATGTCGGTCTGTATCTGTACGTCAGTCTATGTGTCTGTGTCAGTCTGTTTGTCTGGTCGGGTGCGTGATTGCATATTTGCCATCCTCAGCTTCGTCTGCCTGATATTACTTGCTTTCTTTTTACAGTCGCTAGTTGTCTGTATGTCTGTTCACACTCACTAACCTATTTCTGTCTATATTTACCACCTGCCTGTCTATTGGGCCAAGTCCGTGTCTTCAACACCTGTCTGTTAACATTCATTACATGACTGTCTCCTGTCTACTTTTGCACTCATCTATCTATCTATCTTGCTATCTATCTATCGGCCTTTTCACACTCACTAACCTATTTCTGTCTATATTTACCACCTGCCTGTCTATTGGGCCAAGTCCGTGTCTTCAACACCTGTCTATCTGTTTGCTTGCTTAGCCATCGACATCCACCACCTATCTATCTATCTATCTCTCGCCCTCACAACTGCTTTGCTTTCTCTTCTATCGGTCTCTCAACAAGATCCGCAACATATACTTAGCGTCAAATATACATTCACACGAAACATATATCGTCTTCATGTAAATATTTACTCTTTCCGGTTAAAGTATACATTTTTTTGGTCCGATTTACTTGCAACTCGCATGCAATGCTCTCTGCAAGGACCTGGCCGTTCTTCCTCTCCAGATTCCAAACCCATTTCATTGGTTGGGAAAGATGATGATATCGTTAATACAATTGGTGATGATAATACGATGACTAATAAACTTACGAACAATAATAATGATGATAACGGTAATGGTAGAAGTAATGACAATAATAACAGCAACAGAAATAGTAACAGCAATATTGATAGTAATAGAAATACTACTACTACTACTACTACTACTACTACTATTACAACGACTACTACTGCGGTTAATAAAAGAAAAGTGAAATGCAAAATATTTATACTCTTTATCATACACACACCTCAATCTTTACCTTATTATCTTTGTAATTTAAAAGAAATAAGAAAATGAAATACATAAACTAAATATAGAAAACAATGATGTATAAAAGAAACAAAATGATATACAAAAAAAAAAAAAATAAAAAATAAAAACTCTCTCTCTCTCATCTACATATACATAAACATACACATACACATATACATAGAGAAAGACATTAAGAAAAAAAATGAGCAATCACAAAAAGTGAAGACGCATTCAAAGCGAAGAAAGGCACATTTAAGGCACGCACATTCACGCACACACATTTTTCCTCTTTTTCTTTTAAATATATATCCACATGAAAAAATGGCAGAGGGCACTAAGCCTTACATCACGCCCAAAACCCCGAGGTATAATGGCACTAATGCAGGCTGCGTAATCAGGGCGGGGGGGGGGGGGGGTAGGGCGTAACCCACTATTTAGAGGATGGGGAGGGGAGGGGGGAAAGATGGGTGGGGAGGGAGAAGGGGGAGGGAGGGGAGGGAAGGGGAGAAAGATGGGTGGGGAGCGGAGAGAAAGAGGGGAAGGGAGTGAAAAGAAAGAGGGTTGAAGAGGAGGAGGGGAGAAAGAGCAAAAGGGAAAGGGAGGGAGAGGAGACGAGAAAAGAAGGGGGAGATGGGAAAGGAAGGGAACACACACACACACACACACACACACACACACACACACACACACACACACACACACACACACACACACAACACACACAAAAAAAAAAAAAAAAAAAAAAAAAAAAAAAAAAAAAACTCCCCTCATATACACTCCAAGAATCACAACACCGTCACCACGCCCAGGGATCCCCACCTGAGCCCGCCTGGCATTCCTAGGCGCCTTCCCTTCCCTGGCGACGACGGCGAGGCTGACGGAGGGATGCAGCTCAAGGGGGAGGGGGGGGGGGGACTAATAAATTGGGAGACACGTAATTCATCGATTAAGTGGTGTGGGAGGGAGGGTATGGAGGGAGGGAGGGAGGGAGGGAGAGAAGAGAGAGAGAGAGAGAGAGAGAGAGAGAGAGAGAGAGAGAAGAGAGAGAGAGAGAGAGAAGAGAGAGAGAGAGAGAGAGAGAGAGAGAGAGAGAGAGAGAGTGTGTGTGTTGTGTGCGCAAAGTAATTACATAAGCTCTACAGTCTACATATGTAGCCAACATATATATACACCAAGTATATCTACATGCACCACACACTGCTAAATAGAAACACCAGAAATTCCTTCACAAATACTCTACCCACTCTAATATGACCCCCCCCCCCCCCCCCCTTGCGCTTCCCGACCTTCCGCTGACATGTGACATGTAACCTACACCCCCCCCTCCCCCTCCCTAAAAATCGGGGAAAAAATGCCGAGCACTAAATAAATGTTTAAAAAAATGCTTAAAACTCTAAAATCATACGTAAAAAAATGCTGAACTAAAAAAGTCAATGAATAACATTTTAAAAATGATAAAAAAACGCTTTACTTTTGCTAAAAAGAAAATCAGGAAAATTTTAACGAGCACCAAAAAAAGTCTTTAATCTTCCAAAAATAAGATAAAATGTATAAAAAATAAAACTACAAAACATTAATCAAAAAATGCTTTACCTATGCCACAGAAGTCCCTAAAAAGGCAAAAGCCAAACGAGATACGCAGTTCCCGGATCAATGCTGCCACAGGTAGAGTACTTGTTCATTATTCATCGAGTCCGGCGCAGCCACACTCACTCACTCACTCACTCACTCACTCACTCACCACCTGCCATTCCGTCGCTCTTCTCTGGGTCACTGCGCAAGCACACGCGTACGCGTACACGCACATGCACACTTGCGGGTATGATGAACCAGGTGTACTGAATATGTAAGGGTACATGTATGCAGATGTGCACGTGGATGGGGATGTGGAGGTAAATTCTTGAGTGTGCACGCGCTTACACTAGGGCTGAATATTTGATTGCAAATATTCATACAAACACACACACACACATACACACACACACTCTTTACAATACCCCCTTCTATTGCTTAATTCCTCCTCCTCAACTGCAGAGTCAATGCTCACGCTGGCAGACTATACTCGTGAGGCTTATGTTGCATGTTCCTCGCCCGTTGCAACTGTTCTTAACCAAGGAGCTGACCAAGCAAGATTGCACACGTACCTGCAAAACGAGAGAAATTGGTTATAAGGCATGAATTAACTATGTGATTACAAAAATATAGATTAACAATTAAATGATTAATTATACACGCACATGTAGACACAAACACACACAACAATTTATATCATATCACAGATATAGAAGGATAGATATATAGATAGGTAGACAGACAGATGCCCATAAGAAGATAAGAAGATAGATAGATAGATAAGACAGATATAGATATATATGTAGGAAGATAGGAGGATAGACAAACAGGTGGATAGAGACTCATAGGATAGACCAGACAAACGACAGAGATCTAAATACAAACTCATACACCACACGTCTGCAAATGCAATCGCAAGCGCACATCCACTGCCTCAAGCCCGGCGACCAGGCAAGCCCCTCGGAATCGGCTTCCTCTCGCGCCCGCCGCCCGCCGTCGATGCATACTTGATTGCAGATCTATACTCCGACACATGCGCAACGATTTAACGTATTGGGGATCAATTTCCGTCCGCGATGCCTACGACGTGGGTAGACGGGTAGACGGGTAGATCAAGCAGACTGACTGAAGTGCTTGTGTGTACGGATTTTTGCTTGAGATTTTACTAATTCGTTTGACGTTACTGATGCCGTTAATTACATATCGATAGGTACGTGAAGCATACTGATTGAGTCCTCCGCGTGCTTTGTGTACGAATTATATATACATAAAAGCAACGTTTTTTATGAGTTTGCGATTCTATTAATTCCTCCGCGTGCCTTACGTGGTCGAATTATATATATATATATATATATATATATATATATATATATATATATATATATATATATATATATATATATATATTTTAATTAAGTACAAGCAACGTTTTTTTATAAGTGAGATTCTGTAAATTCTTCTACGTGCCTTGTGTAGACGAATTATATATGTATACAAGCTTCAACCAAACACAAGCAACGTTTTTGTAGACATACGAGATTTTATTAATCCCTTTTGCGTTGCCGGAGCGTGGCTGTGAGGCGGTTGCGTGAACCCCAAATGCCAGATCCGCTCGACCCACACTCGACCCACGCGGGCAAACGGGCCTCAAGTTACACCTCGCGCTACCTCTTCTGCCCCACATTGCCTTATCCTCCTTTTCGTTCTCTTTCTCCTTTCTTTCTCGTTCTTTTTGTGTTTCTCCTTCTCCTTCTGGTTCTCTTTCTCCTCCTCTCTTATTTTCTCTCTCTCGCAATTAAGCACTCATTTCTACCACCCCCTCCTCCCTCCGCCCCTGATTACGTCAAAGACAGCTCTGGGAGGGGAGGGGGGGAGGGCGGGGCACTCTGCTTACCATCTGGGCCATAAAAGATGGTCTGCTGCAACCAACGTCTACCAAACACGCAGCTGGTCGCGGTCCTAAACAGGCGCCGTACCTGTTATGGGCATTCCTTCAGCCACTGCTTTCCCCCTCCCCTTCCCCTTCAAATTCTCCCCTCGGGAGCGAGAGGGAGGGAACGGCTCTCTCTCTCTCTCTCTCTCTCTCATCTCTCTCTCTCCTCTCTCTCTCTCTCTCTCTCTCTCTCTCTCTCTCGTCTCTCTCTCCTCTCTCTCTCTCTCTCATCTCTCTCTCTCATTGCTCTCCCCCCTTCCTCCCCTCCCCTCGTCCGTTTTCTCCCAACCTCTACCCCCTCACCACTCTTCCTCCCCCCTTCAACCCTACAGTCTCCTTCTACCTTCCCGTTTCTTCCTCTCCCTCCCTTCCCTCCTTCCCTCGGCTCGACCTTAAGTCCTCGTGTTTCCCCTCAGTCACGTTCGCTTGTCAGTTCCGTTCGGCGTTCCAACAGCTTTTTGGACTAACGGAACACTCTGTAAACCTGTTTTTCCCCTCGCTTTACTCTCCGGGCCAAGTTTAAGCACCGTGTTTCTTTTGAGGGGAAATGCTTTAAACTATCTTTATAATCGGTCAGGTTTTTTCACCCCTTCTCTCTCGCCATCCCCTCCTTTTTTCTCCCTTCCCTTCCTCTTTCTCCCTCACATCTTGACTCTCCTCTCTCTCTCTCTCTCTCTCTCTCTCTCTCTCTCTCTCTCTCTCTCTCTCTCTCTCTCTCTCTCTCTCTCTCTCTCTCTCTCTCTCTCTCTCTCTCTCCCGCCCATCTTCCTACCTCCTCCCTCCTCTAATCTCCCTCCTCTTCCCTTCCTTTCTTCTCCCCTTCCCTTCCTATTTCCATCTCTCCCTCGCCTATATTAATTACTTTCCCCCCTTCCTTCCCTTATGCACTCACCTTCCCATCTTTCCATGCTTCCCTCGCCAACATTAATCTCACCCTCCCCCACCTCTCCTCAGGGGTCTTCCTCTTCCTCTCTCCTCCCCCAATATCAATCCTATCACTCCTTCCTCCTCCTTTCTCTCCCCACTCCTACCTACCTCCTCCTCCTATTTCCTTCCCTCCACCTTTCTCCTTCCTTTACTTCATCATCTCGTCCCTCCCTCCCTACTCCCCTACCTATCCTCCTCCTCCCTCCCTACCTATCCCTCCTCCTCCCTCCCACCTCCTTCCTCCTCCTCCTCCTCCCTCCCACCTCCTCCTCCTCCTCCTCCTCCCCTCCTCCTCCTCCTCCTCCCCTCCTCCCTCCAAGATCATCCTTCCGAGTAGTCGACAAAGCCCCACTCATGGAAAAACTAATCTGCAATTCAAACCCCACTAATTACCCAGCCTCAATTAACGGTAATCAACGTGCTTCGCGGCGCCTCCCAAGTCTCACAAGACCTCCATCTTCCCTTGACCTTGGGCGGATGGGGCGTTTTCGAGGGGGTCACAGGGGTCACAGGGATGCACAGGGGGTCAAGGGAGGGGGTACAGGGAGTCATTGGGGGTCAAGGGAAGGTCTAAAGGGGGGGGAGGAGGGCCAAGGGAAAGGTCTAAAGGAGGGAGGGGTCAGGGTCAAGGGGGAGGGGGGGGTCAGAGTCAATGGGGCTGAGATAGATCATGTGTTAAGCGAACCACATGGTTGTGCGAACATGTTTCATTCACGTAGTGGGCGAATCACGTGTCACCGGAGAACGCGTCTCGAACACGTTCAGACTTGCCTGAATCGAGTTTGTACTATGGAGATCTTTCATTAAACCAAAAAACATCTAAATATATA
>NW_020872661.1:324929-329929 GCF_003789085.1 Penaeus vannamei
TACTTACATACAAGTGTGAGGGAGGAGATAGAGGGAAGGGAAGGGGGAGGAGGAGGAGGGGGAGGAGGAGGTAGTTTAAGTGGAATGTGCCTGAGATGTGTGCTTGCATTTGCTCTTGCACGTGTCTGCCTGCACGCACACACGCAATCAAGCGACCAGCGCGGATTTCCTCTCATTCTCCCATCATTCTCGCATCAAACTTCTCCCTTCTTCTTTGCTAGTTCTTCATTCTCGCATCGTGAATGTCATAACCTCGCTTCCATCCTCTTCTCCCTCCCCCATTATTAGTATTCCTCCTCCTCTCCTATCTTTTTCTCTCCCTCCTTCGCTTCTCTCATATCACCCCTCCTCTCTCCCTCCTCTCCACTCCTCTCCTCCCTCCCCCTCTCCTAACTTCCCTCACCTCCCCCCCTCTCCTAACTTCCCTCCCCCCCCCTACATCTCTGTCCTTGGAACACCCTCCTGTAACCCCCCCCCTTCTCCGCCCACGACCCCCTCCCCCTCCCCCAAACCTCACGCCTCGAGCATCACCATTCCTATGCACGCCCGTCGGACCCCCAGCGAAGAATGCGGGGGAGGGGAGGAAGGGGAGAGGAAGGAGGAGGGAGGAGGAAGGGGAGGAGGAGGAGGGGTGGGGAGGAGGGGGAGGGGAGGAGGGGGAGGAGGGGGAGGGAGGGGGGGAGGAGGAGGAGGAGAGGAGGAGGAGGAGGAGGAGGAGGAGGAGGAGGAGGGGAGGAGGAGAGGGGAGGAGGAAGAGGAGGGAGGAGGGAGGGAGGAGAGGGAGGAGGGGAAGAAAAGAAGGAGAAAGGAAAGGGAGATGGAGAGGAGGAGGAGAGGAGGAGCAGGAGGAGAAGCGTGAAAAGGAGGGGGAGAGAGGAGAAGGAGGAAAAGAGAAAAAGAAAAGAAGGAGCCTGCAGGGGGAAAAATCGAAGGGGATGGAAAAGAATAAAAAGAAAGACGCCTCAAGAGAAGATGAAGGGAACAGGGGTAGCGGAACGAATAGCGGGAAGAAGATGAGGAAGACGAATAGCAAATGGATAAAAAAAAAATAATAATAATAAAAAATAAAGACAGAAGCAAAGGATATATGAAAGAAAACAAGAAATGAAGGAATTAAGAGGCGAAAAAAAACAGAATAACATCAAAAGACGAAAAAACTGAAAGAGGTTGTCCGAGTCGGAAGAGCGGGCGCGCACGAACGCACGCAAGCAAGCCGGGTTCTCGTTGGCAACAATCACAGACAATCAAAGCAGCGCAGAGATCAAATGGCCTGCAATCAAACGAGCAGACACGTCAAAGCGAGAGCGAGTCAACAGGCAACTTGGCCTACCCTCCTCCTCCTCATTCTCATTCTCATTCTCCGTTTCCCTTTCTCCACACTTATGTCCCTCTTTCTCTCTCTCTCCTTTGCCTTCTTCTTCCTTTCTTCTTCTCTCTCTTCTCCTCTCTCTCTCTCTCTCTCTCTCTCTCTCTCTCTCTCTCTCTCTCTCTCTCTCTCTCTCTCTCTCTCTCTCTCTCTCTCTTCTCTCTCTCTCTCTCTCTCTCATATCCTTCCTCCCCTCTTTAAGGCAAAGAGGGAGAGAGTATGATGATGAATGATGATTATTATCATTATCATAATGATATTGATAATATTAACAATAACAATATCAATAATAGTAATAATGATGATAACGATGGTAAACAACAAATAATAATATTGATAACAATAAAATTAAAGCAATAGTAAGTAGTAGTAGTAGTAGTAATAGTAGTTGTAATAGTAATAAATAATGATAATGATAATGATAATTAATAATAATAATAATAATAATAATATAATAATAATAATAATGATAATAATAAATAATAATAATAAAAATAATAATAATAATAATAATGATAACAACAATAATCATTATCATCATACACATAAAATTATAATACAATAATAAAACACACGATAGGACACAAAGACAAAGACCCGATCTGCAACCGCCTCCGCCGCGCCGCCCTTCCCGCCTCTGCTCCGCCCTCAACCCTGCCATAATATCACTGCTTGCACGCACGCATAACAACGCCCGCCGTGCTTGCGTGCATGCGAAGCCTCACGCAACACGCACGGTTCCTGCTTGGCGTATCTTGTTTGGTGTCGTTGTTTGTTTTTTTCTTTATCAGATGTGTGTGTGTGTGTGTGTGTGTGTGTGTGTGTGTGTGTGTGTGTGTGTGTGTGTGTGTGTGTGTGTGTGGTGTGTGTGTGTGAGAGAGAGAGAGAGAGAGAGACGAGAGAAGAGAGAGAGAGCGAGAGGAGAGAGAGAGAGAGCGAGAGAGAGAGAGAGAGAGAGAGAGAGAGAGAGCGAGAGAGAGAGAGAGAGAGATAGCGAGCGAGCGAGAGAGAGCGAGAGAGAAAGCGAAAGAGAAGCAGCGAGCGAGCAAGCGAGAAAGACACAGATACACAGACTAAAGGGGGGGGGGCATGCCTGGCGTTGTTGTGTTGAACGCTGTGCCTGTTGCACCACGGGGCTTTGTTTGCCTGATGTTGATGCCATAGAAGTATACATTCAGTCTTACTTCATATGCCAATGAAACGTTCATATAAATAGAAAAAAAAAAAATCTTCAAAAAATCTATCTTACAAAACAAAACAAAAAATCATCAAAAAATTATCCTTAAAAAAATAAACACAAACAAATAATAATCAATCATTCAAAACTATACACGACAAAACAGGAAAATTAAAAAGGCTAATTGCAAAAAAATAAAAAAAATAAAAAAATATATAAATAGTAAATAAAAAAAACTAAATTAAAAATTCAATAACGATCATAATATAATGAAGGAACCCACACAGCCATTTAACAAAACGACCCTGAGTACCCACGGTTTAAAAATCGCACCACAACAAAAGACCAACTTTCTCCCTTTCTCAAGCCCATTCAGCGCAAGACCGGCGTAAGGCAATCACTCAAGCACACACACACCCCTGTACACCTACCCCTACCCGTGTACCCCTACCCTGTACCCTCCCTCCCTGCTTACCCTGTACCTCCTTCCCAGTTCCTACCACTGTACAACACGCGGCCCCTGTACCCCCACTCTATACCCACTACCACCCTGTACCCTCCCTGCCCCGCCCCCTCCCATTCATCCCCCTCCCCCCACGAGCGCCTTCCCCCCTTAGCAACACCCCACAACAGAGAACGCTTTATTCAGAGGGGAGAGAAGGCGAAGGGGAAGGGGAAGGGGAAGAGAGGTAGGGGAAAGGAGAAGGGGAATGAGGGGAAGAGGATAGAAAGAAGACGAAGGAGTAGATGTGGGAAAAAGGGAAGGGGGGAGGTGAATAGCGGAACAGAAATGAAGAAGGAAAGGAAGAACGAGAAAAAAAGAGCTAGAAGGAGAGCGGTAAAAGACAGAAGAGAAGGAGGCGAAGAAGTAAATCAAGGAAGGAAAGAAGGGAGGGAGGCAAAGAGGGGAAGAAGGCAAAGAAAGGGAGGGAGAGCGAGGGGGGGAGGGGGAGGGGGAGGCATGGGGGTTTATACAGCTGCGTTAAGTTGCTGCTTTGGATAAACACTCGCGCCGTTTGTGCTTGCGCGAGAAAATAGAGAAAACAAACGACCATTTCCTCCTGACGAGGCGGGCGACGGCGTAGGCTATAAGGGGCGTCGCGGCGGGTGCTTGGACCTCGCTCCGTGTCCCGTCTGATCGAATCCTCCCATCTCTAGTCATCTTTTCATCAATTCATATCTGTGTCTGTTTGTTTCTCTTTCTCTCTATCTCCCCACCCCTCTCTCTGTCTCGTCTCCACACCTCCCCTCTCTCTCTCTCTTCTCCATCCCCCCCTCTCTTTCTTCCTCCCCCCTCTCTTTTCCCCTTTCTCCCTTCCCGTTCCACCTCCCTCTTTCCCTCGAAGTCTAAATATATACAGCATTCCCTGCTTTGATGCGCTGTCGCTTGGCCTGTGCTTGCTCGACCTCCTACTCGGTCTGTGCTTGTCGACGCCCGCTCTCATGAGATATATTTCTATTTTCATTTTACGGTTTTTCGAGTGGCGGGGAATCCTCGCTCTGAAAGCTGCTTAACCCTTTCGTAAACTCGTATATTTTGTTTATCAATCTTTTCTTTTTGTGTTTTGCTTCATTTTACTCGGAATTTCCATGATTAGTCTCTTCCCGTGCTGTGTTGATGTCATTGATATTTTTATCTTTTACCTGTCTCTGCTGCTCTCGCTTTCCTTTTCCTTTCCCTCCCCTTTGCATTCATTCATTCTCTCTCTCTCTTCCATCCTCCTTGTTCATTAAATTCCTTCCCTTTTCTTACTTTCCTCCTCGCCCTCTCCGCCTGTCCCTCCCACTCTTCCCTCATCTCCTCACTTCCCTTACCCTCCCCCTGCTCCCCCTCTCCACCTATCCCTCCCCCAATTCCTCTCATCTCCCTCCCTCCTCCATCTCCTCCTCCTCCCCCCCTTTCCCAAGGCTCATAATACTCATCAGGTGTTGGCCGGGCGCCAGGGACGGAAGCGAGAGTATTGCCCCCTCCCCCGGAGTACAAGACCCCCTCCCCTCCCTCCTTCCATCCCTACCCCGTGAAAAGGCCTCCTCCCCCCTACCCTCACATGAAACCTTTCCTTCCCCTCCATTCCTTCCTCCCCCTCTCCCCTTTCCATTCCCCTCCTTCAAACCTTCCCTTCCCTCCCCTCCCCTTATCCCCCCCTGCCCCCAAGTGCAGTACATTTCCGTGCTTTTAAAACAGGCGTCGAGGAGTCGTGGCGCTGAAGACTTTAAAATGGGGAGGGGGAAAGGGGGAGGTAGGGTGAGGGGAAAGGGGAGGGGGAGATCATGAAGGGAATCTTCAAGCTTTAAAAATGGATGAAAGCATGAAGAAAAGAGAGACGGGGGGACTGGGGGGAGGAAGGGGAAGAGGGAGGGAGGAAGGGGAGGAAGGGAGAGGGAGAGGGAGGGAGGGAGGGAGAGAGAGGGAGGGAGGGAGAGAGAGAGAGAGAGCAAGAGAAGAAAATATAGAAA
>NW_020872661.1:334929-342429 GCF_003789085.1 Penaeus vannamei
CCTTATCGGCTTCTGAGTTGACTTCTGTGTGACCCGGAATACTCTCACGTTCCCTCAGTATCATTCTGTGTGACCTCTTTCGAAACGTGTGTGGTTTGGGAGGGGGGGGGAAGGGAATTAAATCTGGTCCTATCTCTTGTTTGTTTGTCTGCATTTCATTTTATGTACATCGTCTCAATCACTCTGTAATCTGCTCTCTATCTCTCTCTCTCTCTCTTCTCTCTCTCTCTCTCTCTCTCTCTCTCTCTCTCTCTCGTCTCTCTCTCTCTCTCTCTCCTCTCTCTCTCTCTCTCTTCTCCTCTCTCTCCTCTCTCCTTCTCCTGCCTCATTTATATATTCTCTTTCTTCCTTCTCCCCCAACGTCTGTTCCTTACATGATCCGGAGGCTTTGGTGGCTCTAAAACCTCAAGCCCTTCCCTGACACACCGAAAATATATTCCCTCTTTGTCTTGGAAGAGGAATAAAGAGAAAATAAAAAGATAAAAAGGTGCGTAAAGAGTGCCAAATTAGTCCACTTGGGGGAGAGCAGGTACCTGGGAGAGAGCGGGGGGGAGAGAGAGGGGAGAGGGAGAGGAGAGAGAAGAGGGTGGGAGGGGGAGATGGAGGGAGGAGGGAGAGGACGACATGAGGAGATACAAAAGACAAAGAGAATAGATGAAAATAGGAGACGAAGATAAGAAAAGAGACAAGACACAGATGAAACAAGGAGTCAGTCAGCTCGCGTTACACACACACACAGCGACATACAGCAGAACACGCAGATCAGCAGCGCTGAATAACAGGTTTGCATATCACGGCCAATGAACCAGCGCCTTTCAACTACACCCCCTCCGCTCCCACCCCCACCCCTCCGTCACCCCCACCCAACCCCAATCCTTCCACTAGCCCAACCCCTTATCCCCTCACAGCAATATTACCCCAACCCAATCCCCACCCTTACCCCCTCATCGAATCCCCAATCCCCAGACCTCCCCTATCCCACCCCCGTCCCCCACAGCCTCCTCCCTCTCCCCTCACCCCCACCCTCCCTCATGCACATGCCTTAAGCCGGACGTGTGATTAAGGAAGATCGGAGCCTTGATAAAGCACAGTCACGAAAGCAATGCAATGTTGTGTGACGATTAAAGGTTCAAGAGTGAAAGATGACTGGGATTTTTAGTTGTTTTTCCTTTCTCATCTTTTTCTTTTGTGTGCTCTTTCTATTAAATACACACAAGCACGCGCAAGCACTCTTTTTCTCTTCTTTACTTCTTGTCTATCTCTTTTTCTTGTTCTATTTTTTGTTCTTCCTCTATCCTTCTTTCCCTGTCTGTCTGTTCCTTTATCAGTCTGTCTGTCTGTCCGTCTTTGTCTGTCTCTCCGTCATTCCGAGTGCCTGACTATCTGTCTGCCTGCCTGCTTCCCCATCCCAGGGGCTAGGAGGAGGGAGTGGGGAAGGGGGATGGGGAAGGGACGTGGGGAGGGGGCAGTAGCGGAAGTTCAGGAAACGGAACGGACGCAAGACCGATAATTAACAATAATTTATGTGCGACCTTGGAATTTCAAGTTCAATTAAATTCCTGCCGTTGCGCTTGAGTTTACTTGGGAAAATTATTTTGTGATAGTAGAAACGTGACTTTAAAAGGATATTATTTGACCAAATTTTAAGTACACAAGAGTCTGAATATACATACATTACTTTCAAAATCACAAAATTTATATATAATATATATATATATATATATATATATATATATATATATATATATATATATATATATAAACTGCTGGTGCTGTTTTGTTTTACTTTCTTTTCACATCATCATCATTATGAGCGTCTACCTCTTTCACTCTCCTTTTGGAAAATCGCTTATGCCAACATTTTTCCCTCAAAGTACCTTCGACCTTCCAGGCGTCGCCAGGTTCTCCCGCCCCTTTAAACTGTCCTAGCAAGACACACGGTCTGCTCCCGACCGGCTTCTCCCGCCCCTTTAAAGCCATCGGAACAAGCCCCGCCGATTACCTTCATTTGGCCGATTGATTCTAACAAACGATTAATTCTAACCCTTCGTTCATTAGCGGCACTGCGCCGCCCTTCCGCCCGTCCCGCGGCGAGAGTTGGCGCTGAACTTCGACCGATAAAGGGGCTGCGACGCGCCCCCGCTCCTTCCTGCCTTTCTTATGATTTTCTTCTTTCGTTCTTCTAGTCCTTCCTTCCACTCTTCATTTCTTCCTTTCGTTGCGTGCTTTCTTTTCCGATTTTGTATCTTCCTTCGTACATACCCTGGGCCTATAGCGCACTTCTGTTCCTAATTTCAGGAACTGGGGAAAATCCGTTCAGCTCCTCGAGAGTATCGATTGTGCCACGGACACGGAGATGACGATCCTCCCCTTTTACTCCTATCTATCCTCCTCCTCCCTAACCCATTTCCTAAACCCCCTCCCCCATCCTATCCCCCACTCCCCGCCCATGCCATCCCCCTACCCTCCAGCCCCTTGCCCCCAGCCCCCTATCTCTAACCCCCACATTGCACAGCGCTCACGAGAGGGATCACTCAACCTATCCACACCGCAAGAGGATTTAATCGACCTATTTGCCGATGACTCTCGACCACTCTCCCCCCTTCACACCCTCCCAGGACTCCCATTCCCCCTCCCCACACGGATCCCCACTGCCGACCTCACACCACGTCTACTTGACCTTTGACCTCCTATGTCACACAAGGAGGGGTGGGGGGGGGGATAGCACCATCCAGTCCACGTCAATTCTCGCTATTCTGTTCTTTTTTAATCAATGTACCATCAACGTAAACAAACAAATGACGTAACATTTCACAGCTGATGAGTAATCCATGTTCGATAAACTGCAACAAAAATGCCAAGAAAAATTGTAATCTTTCGCATAAAAACAGAAAAAAAAAATATCTTGTAACACAGGACGTGCGTAATGTGAACGTGCACAACAAGAGCAGTGCAAGTCGAGGGGGAGAGGGAGGGAGGGAGGGAGGAGGAGAGGGAGGGAGAGAGAGAGAGAGAGAGAGAGAGAGAGAGAGAGAGAGAGAGAGAGAGAGAGAGAGAGAGAGAGAGAAGAGAGAGAGAGAGAGAGGAGAGAGAGAGAGAGAGAGAGAGAGAGAGAAGAGAAGAGAGAGAGGAAGAGAGAGAAAGAGAGAAACGAGACAGTGTAAAGCCAGAGAACAGAAACAAGTAGAAAGTCCTTTGACACAAACCGAAAGAGGAGGAAGACCGAGAAAGAGAACATAATCACCGCGACGGCCTAGTGTACCAAGTAGTACAAGCAAGGAGGAACACATTGCGGCGTGGTACTAAAGCAGATGTACTCAAGCACAACCCTGTATTGATGTCTTTGTGCCACCAGGTAGACTGCGTGTGCTTGCATGATCGGTACTGAATGGTAAGTATAAAACTGGGTGAAGGAAGGAGAGAGAAGGAGAGTGCGAGGGAGGAGGGAGGGAGGGAGAGGGATAAGAGATTGATTGAAGATAGATTAGATTAGATAGATAGATAGATAGACAGGTAGATAGAGAAGAGAATGTCAATCACACTTAAAATAACAAAAAACAGAAGGGCTATGAACAAAGCGAGACGAAAAAGTGCGAACCGTACTTCAGCGAAACAAACAAAACAAAAACAACCAAGCAGACAACGAAATGCACACAAAGGTCAAGAAAAGGGGAAAGGCGGTCCCAGACGGAGAGGTGCGCGAGGGAGGGGAATCGGGGCGGGCGCGGGCGAGGCGGCGAACGAGGGAGCGGATCAGAATGAAGGAAGGCAGCCGGAGAAAAAGAGCAAACAGCTGGAGACCCGATACACTCACCTACATACCCCTCCCACCTCCTCACCTTCTCTCCTTCTACTTCCCCCTCCTCCTCTCTCCTCCTCCCTTGTATTTTCCCCCACCCTCCTCTCCTCCTCTTTCTTTTCCTGGCCCCTTCTCCTCCTCCTTACCTTTCCTCCCCACCTCCTGCTCCATTCCTACCCACCACACCATATCCTCCTACCCTCCACCCTCCTCTCCCCTTTTCCACCCCCCCTCCGACCCTCCTCTTCCACCTTTTCCTACCCCCCCCCTCCGACCCTCCTCTCCACCTTTTCCTCCCCCCC
Source organism: Penaeus vannamei (assembly GCF_003789085.1). Taxonomy (NCBI): domain Eukaryota; kingdom Metazoa; phylum Arthropoda; class Malacostraca; order Decapoda; family Penaeidae; genus Penaeus; species Penaeus vannamei. The sequence continues at coordinate 339,031 of NW_020872661.1, forward strand.
CCTCCGACCTCCTCCTCTCCACCTCACCCAAACCCATCCGTTGATCAATAGCTCCGCCCACTCACACCTACGCCCGCCTTATCTCCCACGCCCGTAACTCTAGGCGGACATGAATCTCTCGCCCCTCCCACCTGACCCTGCGTCCCCTCTCCTCGCGGGTGTTCATCCACAAACCTGAATCCTTTGCGTTACTCTTCACTCTCTCCTTTCTCTTGGCGTTTCGTTTCTTCCTTGCCGCATTCTAGGTCTGATTCTCTCTCTCTCTCTCTCTCTCTTCTCTCTCTCTCGTCTCCCTCTCTCTCTCTCTCTCTCTCTCTCTCTCTCTCTCTCTCTCTCTCTCTCTCTCTCTCTCTCTCTCTCCCCCTCTTTCTCTCTCTCCCCTCTTTCTCTCTCTCCCCTCCTCTCTCCCTCTTTCTCTCTCTCCCCCCCCGCTTCTCTCTCTCTCTCCTCTCTCTCCCTCTTCCCCCCCCTCTCTCTCCCCCCCTCTCCTCTCTCCCCCCTCTCTCTCTCTTCCCCCCCTCTCTTCTCTCCCCCCTCTCCTCTCTCTTTCTTTCACCACTTCCTCTCTCCCCCCCATCTCTCCTCTCTCTCTCTCTCTCTCTCTCTCTCTCTATCTCTTCCTCTCTCTATCTCTCTCTTTCCCTCTTCTCTCTCTTTCCCGTCTTCCTCTCTTTTCCCTCTTCCTCTCTTTTTCCCTCTTCCTCTCTCCCCTCTCTCTCGTCTTCCCCCCCTCTCTCTCACTCTCTTTTCCCCCCACTCCTCTCCTCCTCTCTCCTCTCTACTCTCTCTCTCTTCTCGTCTCTCTCTCTCTCTCCTCTCTTCTCTCTCTCTCTCTCTCTCTCTCTTCCCCCACACTCCCCAATCAAGTTCCACCATCCTCACCCACGGCGGCCCGACCACCAATTTCCTTCGCACGCGCCATGCAAAATGCCGCTTCATCAACAACCTTTTTTTTCCTTTCGCGACCTGACCCAATTTCGACGAAAAAAAAATCCAGTGGAAGAGTGAAACCCCTCCTCCTGCCCCGCCCCCACCACGTGCCCAGGCTTGTCGATTTTCCGTGACATCTGTTCTCTCGCGGTGCTATTCATCGTCGTTGTTCAGTTGGTGTGTTTTACTTTCGTTTTGATCCTCCGCTCGTTCGTTCGTTCGTTCGCTCTCTCGTTCATTCGTTCTGGCAGTCGCTTTTCATTCACTCGTTCACTCCCTCTGGCAATTACTAGTTCATTCTGTTACTTTATCGTTCACTCGTTCTGCAACCCAGTCGTTTCGCTCGTATACCTATATACACTTTGGCACTACCCCATTCACACTCGTTCTAGTTGTTACTCGTACACTCTGGTCGTTTCTTTCTAATATTCATCCATTTACCGCCCACTCGCCCACTCGGGGACTCGCTCTAGCAATAAATGTAAATGTGATATCGTCATATTCTCTCGTGCACTATTGTATTCTTCGGAACAGCATAATTATCAAAGTAAGGTTAATAATGCATGAGCCTTTTCCACTATTAATTTGTGTCTTCGCCTAATTAACGGGGAACTTTGTTTTTGTGTGATTCATGGAAATAAGTTTCATTTTGCATTTTATACACATTTCTGTAGGACTTGTTTAATGATTTTTGTACCTTTATCATAATATAGGCCTAAACTTTAACGACTTTTAAGTCATTTATTTTTACAGGGTCTATTTTTTATATTCAATTAACAAGAACTAATTCTCCCTCTCTCTCTCCTCCACTCCTGCTCTCTTCTCTTCTAACCGCTTTCTCTCTCTTTCTCTCTTTCTCTCCTTCTCTCTATTTCTCTCTCTCGTCGTCTCTCTCTCTTCTCTCTCTCTCTCTCTCTCTCTCTCTCTTCTCTCTCTCTCTCTTCTCTCTCGCTCTTCTCTCTCTCTCCCCTCTTGAGGACCACCTGAAAATGCACATCAATACATCTCGTTACCATGGCAATCCACCATCAACATTACATCAACGCTAATCAATTCAATTCTTCCCCAGATGCCCTATCGATAAAACAAAAAAACGCCAATTATTCTCATTCGACTAAATCGCTTCTGATAACCATTTCCAACGATTCATTATTAATAATAATAATAACCGTTCCTATTCCAATCGTATAATTTGATCAATCTGCGATCAAATGCTGATTTCCCTGAAGGAATTAATGACAAATTCCTTCTTATGGCGTTGGATCGATTAACTAATCAAACTAAATTATATGTGCATATTCGTTCTAAGAAATGTCGATGAGTAATGACGATTATAATAGCATGATAAAACAAAGTAACAGTGACAATAACAATAATTATAATGATAACAATAATGATATGTCCGTAGACGCCAAAAATGCATTCTATAAAACTATACATATATAGATATACACATATACGCAAACGTAAAGACACAAGCACACACATATATACGTATACACACATAAATATACAAGTGAAAGAGCAATAATATAGAACACAAGCAAAGCCACTTTCGAAGCGCTCCTTCAGCCAAAGCATACCCACGGAATTCAGTGCAATTACTTCATAAAATCAACCAGTGCGGGATTTACGACATGTTTACGTGAGAATTCTACCCAAGTCGGACTCAAGGAAGAAGGTAGGGAGGAAGGGAAGAAAAGGGAGGGAGGAAGGGGAAGGGGAAGAAGAAAGGGAGGGAGGAAAGTGAGAGAGAGAGAGAAGAAAGTGTGGGAGAGGGAATGAGAGCAAAGTGTGCGAAAGGGGAGGTAGGGGAGTGTGGGGAGTGGAAAGGAGGGGGAGGAAGGGGGCAGATACAGGGAGGAGATACGGAACAGCAACTGAAAAAAGGAGGGAGGGAGGGAGAGAGAAGAGTGGAACAGAAGGGTAAGAAGGAAGATGAGGAAGGGGAAGGGGAGGGGAGAAAGAAATAAGGAAGAGAGGGAGGGAGGGACGGAGAAGGGGAGAGGGAGAGGGGAGGGAGAGGAGAGGGAGAGGGAGAGAGAGAGAGAGAGAGAGAGGGGAGGGAGAGGAGAGGAGAGAGCCAGAGGAGAGAGAGAGAGAGAGAGAGGAGAGGAGAGAGAGAGAGAGAGAGAGAGGAGAGAGAGAGAGAGAGAGAGAGAGAGAGAGAGAGAGAGAGAGAGAGAGAGAGAGAGGGCGCCGCACATTCCCGATAGATAGGGCCATCGACCCGGCCTGAGCTGACGTCCGCCTGCTTGCCTGCCTGCCCTCCTTCCGCTTTAGAGGGACGCAGCAGATGAAAAGGGGGGGGGGTCGAGGGGACGAAGGTAAAGGACAAGAGTGGATGAAGGAGGAGGAGGAGGACGACGAAGAGGAGGATCGGGAACGAAGGAGGGAGAAGGAGGGAGGAGGCGGAGGAGGAGGAGGAAAACGAAGATTAATGACGAGTAAAACTAAATAAAACAAGAG
>NW_020872661.1:347429-349929 GCF_003789085.1 Penaeus vannamei
GGTGGGGGCCGGTAGATGGGGGCGAAGGAGAGGAGAAGGAAGGTGGGGCGAGGAAGAGGAGAGAAGAGAGTATAACCGAGGAAACATGACAAAACGGCAATGGTGTGGTGCTAATATACACACATAACCTACATACAAAAACAGGCACACACAAACATATGAACACATACTTAGCATACACACATTCATACGTATAAAAATATAATAACAGTACTACATAAATAGGCCTGCATAACCTATACACACATGGGCATGAATATACCTACATATACACACATATACAATGAAGGGGAAGAGAATGGCATAATTCAGAATTCAAGACAACGCCCATCCAGCCCCCCCCCCCCCCCCCCGAAAAAAAGACCGCCCTTTCTTGTGTCGTGTCACGGACCAAGTCCACTGTGCACGATCGGTTTATTCAAACTTTGAGGAATTATATTTAAAAAAAAAAACAATCGCGTCTGCTAAAACTACCTGTGCTTTTCCTGACCTTATGTTCTCGCTGAATATTTATATTTATTCATAATTTCAAAGCACCGTTTTTTCTCGGTCAGGGCAAGGTACCTGTTCTAAGAATGACTGGAGAAATAATATGGGTTGCAGACAGCACTATCGAAGTGAATCTGTCTTGACCGTTAGGTGTGTTTATGCAAAATATACATATACTGAGTATTCTTGAAAGTAGGTTATGTTCCATATAGAGATTTTTGATATCGAATACTTCAACGCGTCATCCATGTGTTGGTAATTAAAATAGGTCAGATTTTGACTTAGACAATTTCCATTTCTACTTCATTTCCCTTGTATATCCTGTATATAATTATTATTGTAATACGGGACGTTATTCTGCAATAACATTCCGCAAATATATATTCATTTCGCTGAAGCACCAACGATGAAGACTGACAAATTAGCCTTATTAAAATTTATCCTTAAAATGTTTCGTCTTTCTCTCCTCCCCTCCCCCCCACCTCTCCTTCCTCGTCCCCATCCCCTCTCAATCGCTTTTTATGCTCTCCCTTCTCACTTCCTGGGTCCTCTTCTCCCTCCCTCACTTTCTCCTCCCTTCGCCGCGGTGGCCTCCATGCTGGGTCCCGGGCCGGCGGCGTGAGGGCATCGGGTTCTTGGGCGTTTCTGCTCCTCTCTCTCCCTCTCTCAACCGCGTGCTCCCCCCCTTCTCTTGCCGCGTGGTTCTTTTTCTCTTCCTTCCCCCCCCCCCTCTCTCTCTCTCTCTCTCTCTCTCTCTCTCTCTCTCTCTCTCTCTCTCTCTCTCTCTCTCTCTCTCTCATATCCATATGCTTGTTTACATCCCGCTTCAACACACACTAACAAACACATGTGCTGCTCTAGACGTTACATACAGTATCATTCGTTATCAATATTCGAAAGGCTGGTTTTAAGCATACACCATATTGTGCTTCCCTAGGCCGGGCGTTCAACCGTGGGTGGACTGCGTTCTGGGCGTGAGTGAAGGGATAAAATAAATCATACAAAGCGGGACGTAATGCGAAGCCAAAGCAAACTGCAGTGGTAAAAGGAGAGAATTCCTAAACTAAAATCGCGATGTTCAACTCGAAATCAAAGCCGATGTCATATCTAACATCAACAAGTCTGAAGCGTGAGGGGGAAGTGGGGAAGGGAGGAGGAGCAGGACGAACAGCAGCGGCGGGAACAGGAGGAGAGGGCGAAAAAAACTAGGAAATGGAGGAAAAGGAGGTGCAGGAGGAGGTTTTCTATGTTAAAGTCGTATGTCCTTAGCCTCCCCCTCCTATTCGCTGGGTGCCTGGGCGGAGGGCCAAAATACGACGACCTCTCACTACGACTCTGAACGACAGAGGTATCTCACAGGGTGCTTTTGGTCTGGTGATCGTATTGCTGTTGTTTTGGAGGGAAGGAAATGGTGTATGGGCAAAGGGAGAGGGGGGAATGAAGGGAGGGAGTTTTCTAACAAAGGGGGAAGGGAAGGAGGGAAACAAAAATTGGGGCGTTTTGTAGCATGAGGGCAGCGTCGTTTCTCTCCTCTACCTCCTCCTCCCTTTCCTTCCCCTTACCCTCTCCCCCCTCCCCCAGTCCCCAAGACCGCACCCAGACCTCCACGCACCTCCTTCCCTCCCAGCATTTGCCTTCCGCGCCCTCCTTCCCTTGGGGTAAACTTCTTTTCTAAGGGATTATGCCACCCGTAGGTCCCTCCGTCAGGAAGGTATTGACGCCTGAACCCGATACTTATCCGTCGGCATCTCCTCCTGGCCGTCGCATGAGTTAAAGTTGATGAACGTTACGTTTATCGCCTCCCCTTCTCCCCCCATCCCGCACTCTCCCCTCCCCCTCCCCCTTTGCGAGCGAGCATCACTGGCGCGCCAAGAACAAAAACACATTCAAAACGCCACTCTCTCTCGCAAACGCTCAAACTGCGCTACTCACCATATAAAGCAGGTTGAAGACTATGACCATATACTTCAGGAAAGTATAACAACAGACCCCCATAGCTGCGGATTTTATA